>JAULBU010070687.1:0-29567 GCA_032358235.1 Odonthalia washingtoniensis | reverse complement strand
GTTATATACCAAGCGGCCGGCAGTGAAAGAAAAGCACTGTAAACTGTAATTTGATACTGAATAAAAAGAAACAAAGAATACACTGAGTAACATCCAGCCTCGTAGCTTAGTGGTCGGGAGACCCTAAGGTCGCCGAGCGGTTGCCAGTTCAATCCCCGGCAGGTGCACCTAGGAACGGGACCCGTGCCGCGCAGGGTAGAACCGGTATCGCCCTTTGTGGCGATGCCGCTTTTTTCCCTTGTTTGGGTCTGGCCATATGGCTACTTCTGATTGGGTCACCACTGTAAGCAACTATAACGAGTGAGGTAACAAGTATCTCGTTACAATTTGACAAAGATTAAACTGTTACAATTTCATGGTGATGTTTTGAATAGGAGTTAGTTGCGTTGTGGAGGTAATACAGAATTAAAAATATAAATTGAAGCCTTTTCCTTCTCTTCTTCTTGGGTCAGTGGAACTAAGTGTTCACTTATGGTATCATTTGATTTGCATATAGGAAGTAAGCCGTGTTCCATTTCAGTACCCTCACACCTCCCTCTCCTTTGTTTCATATTTATTAATTTATTTCGTTTGTTACCAGAATGTTCCTTGTTATAATGGAATCAACAGGAAATTTGTTGACATAAATCCATGAATTAGTATTTTCACCGTTTTCTCTGGGCAAAGTTTGTTTCCTTTTCACGTAAAACACGGCCTTCTGCTTCGAAGTACAGAAATTGCACATCATTTTTCTGTTCTCAATTGATTCACTTATGTGCATAAATAATTGTATGTTCAGCACGGAGTGGGACGAATGGAATGTAACGTTAACACCTGAGCGGTCTTCCAGGTTTCCGCTGCACCCTCCAATCATTGAACATAAATATTTTGTAAAGGAGATGGGGTGCAGTTGTGAATTTGGTTTCTTTTTCGCAGAGAACGTACCATATTGAAATTACTAGATGTTACAATTGTAGATGTGTATGATTCAGGGAAGCTGTGAGTATTTCGGAAGTTAGGAGGTGCTTTCGTTCAAACTGGACTGTCTTCACTGCATATGAACAGGAAAAAATGCACGGTGAAATCGGCGGACATGTTCAACATAATTGTTTGTTACAATGAGATCGAAGTTCGTTACAATGAAAGTGAAAAGTGTTCAAAATAAATGTTCGTTACAATGAAAAAATTAAACGGATTATTTGGAAAACATTTTTCATTATAATTTCAAGTTTAATTTCAAGTTACAATACAAAATGTTTTCTCCGAATTTGACAGTTAGAATTCTAAGTGAGTGACACTGTCAAGTTTAAACATAGATTTAAGGAAGTAACGGCCTCTTCGAACATACAGACACAAATTAAACACGTAAAACGTTAAACTTTAAGCATACATTATGTGTATACTTTGTGTATTATGAATTAGACTCCATGCATTATAATTAGTCTACCCCCTCCTCTCCCCTCTTCATTACTTCAGCGAATTGACACAAGAAAAACTCTCAACTGTTCAACAAGAAAACCATCGACCGTAATGATAGGTGACTAGGATAACACAAAGTTGTCCTCACGTCATATGAGAAAGAGTAGTAAGCTTTGATCAAATGGAAGGTCAAAGACAAGAAAGCTTTTCGGGTAGTTGAAATGAAAACATTTGTAGAATTTTGCTACAGACAAAAAGCAGTCGTTAGTGCTGACAGAATAACGACACGTATATCTTCAATTGAATTTAAGGGCCCTATTCAGTTCAAGAATAAAAATGTAGAGAGGCTACATAAACATGAATGCGATGGAATTCTAAACGAAGAAACAAATTTGGATTCTGAAAACACTAATTTCGAGGAAGAGGCATATGAGTATCTCAAAACAAGACTGAATCCAGAAGAGGAAGTTAGTAGTGCTAATGACAGTGGTGAATAAATGGACAGTGCTTTGCTATCTTATAGAAAACAACGTGGTGTTACTCTAAATGTAGAAATGAATGATTAAGGTGATGATGGCCTGTAATCATGTGATGATCGTACGGAATAAATGATTTCAAGAAAGGTAATTGCATTTACAAATAAAGAAGCAAGTACGATGTCTTTATTAGATAAGAGAGAAACCCGAAAAATTCAGAAGCATCGACGCCTGGACTGTATCCCATCTATACAAAACAGTAACTTATAGTTACCGTCAATTGTCCTACCATTTCCAGACCATAATTTGAAAGTATTATTTAATGGAACAATGATACAAGAATTGTCTGATGGAATCATCTTACAGAACATGATTATATAACTGGAGAGATAACTACAGAAGATAATTGATGACATTGCGAAGGAAGTACATGTAACAAATGCAAACATGAAACATAAATTACAAACCATTGCAACAGATGTTTCAATAATTAAAGGTATATGTGGAGCGTTAAATAATTTGTCAAAGAAGGGAGAAAATGAGAAGATAAAACTCTTATACTGTAAACTGCCACTTTTAATTGAAGTTTCTTGCGTCTATGATCTGCGAAAAGTAATTGAACGTTGTACATGAGGTTATTTACTTACGGTATTTAACGGTGTGGGTGCAGATAATGTTTCTGGGGCTGCTGCACTTAGAATAACTGTCATGATGTTTGCCATGCATTCAGAAAAACTCTAGTCCAGAGATAGGTTTACTTCTAATACATGAGAGACGTTTAGTACATTTAGACGTGGAATTATAGTGTATAGACTAATATGAGTTCAGAACAACACGTTCGGCAATTTTAAAAGTGTGGAGTCTATCCTCGTTGGACCAAAAGAAATATCTGCGCTGTACTGGATACAATCTGGATATATATAAATGAAGCATGTGAAAACAGCCCGAAAAATAATTGATACTACTGTTGGAAAATGGGAAGTGAAGATGTATGTAGTGGAAAGGGTGAGGTTGACGTTCATGCGTCCGTGAGATTGTTCAATCATGTAATTTCTCATATGCATCGAAGTCGGAATAACTCCAAAGTTGGGTTATTTAAAAAATTGCTGTATGCAGTTGTATCGTGCGATCGATTTGACCGAAAAATCAATCAGAGGTCATTAAAGTACAGTGGGTTTCGTAATGACAGAAATGGGTGCCCTATTCAATTTCAAGAAGTACTCACGGTGATGAAACGTCACTGCAATGAATTAAACAACCATGAAATAGAAACTACCAAAAAAAATCAAGTGATGACAGATATACTGAGGTAATGACTCGATTTATTGGCATGTAGCTGGAGATGATGTTAATCATCGAACACGCAGTGATAGTTGGTGGATCCAAACATGATAAAAAAGGTGAAAACATTACTTGCCCTGGTAGTGAAAATAGCTACATAGTTATTGAATATGATGGAGATGGTAAGGATTCCCAGATAGAGGATGAAGTTAACGAGGAGGATATTGATTCCTATCGTGGTCATGAAAACGAGGGTAACGGCTAAAGTCTTGCAACTGAAGGCGTAGTTCGGCGAATTGTTAGACCAGTCGACCGCATTGATGTTGCAAATAGGATTTTAACCGGCTATTCAGATGTTAAACAACACACTACTTCAATTTTTCTTCTCTCCAGTCATGGACATTCAATGAGGGCTATCTACGGAATTGCGGTCATGGTAAAGAGTGAAATTAGTAACATTGATTGTATCAATAAAGCTGGTATTGCTGTTTCTATTGAAAGATTTACAATTCTCCATGAAGGTGATCTCCTTATATACTCGCTCCTACCTCCACCCACAAAAGAACACTATTTGTTACAAGGTGCATGTCTGAACGTAACTGTGCAATAGGATAAGTATTATGTTGTAGACTACCACCAAAGTAACATGGATAACGACAATACGGAGGAAATAAATGAGTGTGGTATTGATTTGGCCACGGGTGCAGATGAATTAGGAATTTATAGACTTTAATAATTTCGAAGGTTACAATGTAACTCTTAAAATGAATAATGAGGAAAATGTTGTTTTTTTCGATTCTCCGTGTACTCGTCCACTTTACTAAATTGGAGGGTACCATTGAAAATAATGAAAATACTGTTGTTTCCGATTTGTTCCTCGTTAATTCGTTCAGTGATTTCCATTTATAATTTAAAATTAGAACGATATCAGCTCCCATCAACAGTTTCTCTCCATATGCTTGTAAAGATAGATAGATGGAGATGTATGAACTCATAATCACCGATCTGAACTCTGTCACTCATTGAAAAGTTTTTTATTATTGTTCTATTCTCTTCACCATCTTCATACAACCGATATTCGTTTCGATCTCCAGATTTGCGATGTTCCGAACTGTCTGCAGAGGAGGGGGTTTACATTGGAATGGACAACAGTGATATTGAGAATATTTTTAAGGAAAAAAAAATTGCCGTTAAAGAATCTCTCTATTGAATTGGACAATGTTAGATCACAAATCCAGCTTACAGAAAATGGAGACCGTGTTGTTCCCGGTTACTTCGATCAATATTACAATAATATCGTTGCAACTGACAATTGCATTACTGGGCTGAACGAAATATTGCTTCAAACTTCCTTCCACCACCTACCAACAGAACAATTGAAACAACAGTAGGAAGTGATCTTGTGTACATCACTGAGTTGATTCGGTATGACAGGATACAGAAAAATATATGAACCGAGTAATAATGGTGTTGACAGCTTGGCAATGTCGACGTTGTATGCATTTATCACTATTCTTCCTTCATTGTTACTCTCCTTACAATATGAACCAATACCATAATTCGGTATTGTTTCTGAATTCAATCAACTTCTAACGTTATCATGTTGGTGGCCTTCCAAGTTTGATGAAAATTACGATTTTGATTTCGTTCATGGTCATGATACCGTGAAATATGTCGGTGAAATATATCGGTGCCATACGAAAGATGGCAGAAAAATCCGTGAAGAATGTGTCTATGTTTTGCGATGAACATCCATCCATGAGATGTTCCATACATCGGCCAAATATCCATCGTTCATTAAAGCTGTTCATTCATACTGTTTCAAACTTCGGTCACCGCCTCTTCATCGCCGAGATGATATTCGAATTCGAACATCAGCCTCTGAAGGCTTCAATCGCCCGTGACACGAACGGAAATAGCAACATTGCGGAAGTTTTACAATGTGTCGGACAGGATTGGCTTCGAAGGGTTTCCGATCTTTGAAGACTATTTCGTGAGGAGGAGGGTGACAAACAGAAATTGGCACAAAGAGGCAAATAGCGGTTGTCCACTGGTTATGACGTATCAATTTGTGGGACCTCTTTGGAAGAGGTAGTTGACAAACATATTGTCAAAGTGATAAATGCACATATCGGTTCCATTTTGGACCGTTTCTAATCTTCATCCCCATTCTCTGAAAAGAAAAATCGTAAATGGATAGGAATGACAACAAAATGGAAAAAATGAAAACGTCAACATCTCTTCTTGGTGATGCAACAGTGTTTTCATTTGGAAACAATTCTTTGGAATTAATTTATGAATCTGTAACACCATCACTTGACAGAGGAACATCAAAGATTTTTCAGAAATCAATATTCAAGTCACAGAATATTGAAGGGTGCAAGAATTCCGATTACCAGTTGTTCCTTCCAGAGGGAGCTGTGGAACTGATGATTCGCTCACAAACAATTGACGATCGCGTTTCGGATACACGGTAATATGGATTTGGTTCTAGTGCATTGTTTATAATCATTTCAATTCTCGGGTGACACGGAGATAGTTGTTGAGTTACTGTTCAAAAATTGAACAAAGCGGGTGAAAAAAATTACCTAATTAAAACAATTGACCGAAGACTGTTTCAATTTGTTACACTTGGAATTTGTGCACGAAAAACTGCGATAATACATGAATGTAACTATTTTTGTGGTTTCGAAGTGATTCTTGGTGAAGGTAGAGTGGTTCATGATATCGACATTACAACAAGAAATACTTTCTTCACGTTCACTACAAAACGAGGGTACCCTCCATGGCGGGCTTCATATAGGAAAAATTATGGACAGATTAATGAGGGAAAGGGTAAGAATATATCCCTTTGGAAAGGAGGTGACGTATCAGGATGATGATCAGGATGACGTGTATGCTCATGATAGTTGTAATGACAACAAAAGTGATGAGGATGATGATGAAGGAAGACGGTGAGTAGTTAATTTTGATAATGTATGGAGGTGATTAGTTGATGTTAATCATGGTGAACGATTAGATATAGGATGACGCATAAAATTAGTGGATGGAGATGAAAGATGACGGCGATAACTAATGGTCGACTAGTAATGAAAAATAAGGACGTTAATATCAAGGGAGTATGATGACGATATTATTCAGCTGACGATACCGATGAAGTGTCTCATTTGGTTACTATAAAATGAGGTGAACGGGAAGACAGAGCGCACAACACAGAACGGAATGACAAAACTAATAAGGACACAGAGTCGACAATCAATGCCTTCGACGAGAACCAACATAACAGTTTTACCAATTACTTCTTCTTTTTGCTTTTTATTCTGCTTCTCTTGTGAGCAGTGAAGGTCATAGTGATGGATGATTGGTGTAAATAGATTAGAAAGACGAAAACGATGTGGTCATTCAACATGAATCTTTTTGTTGCAACACACGTGAAAATTCAGCTGCTAATACCCTATCATAATAATACATAAAATATTAATTCACACGATAATATGATATGGCGTGTATATCATATCATATCATGAACAACATACATTTTAAATTCTGATATGAAACCGAGGATAATGTTGTTTTCATGCAACAACTGTGGTGCGTTCAAACAGATTATAAAATCGCTTTAAACCAATACATGTAGTGTTTTTAAACCAATACATGTAGTTGTGTGAACCAACCCAGTTGTTTGTTTGATACCACTATGTTTCTTGGATCAAACCGACACATTTCGTGGTTTGGAATAAATACATGTCGTAGTTTGAAGTGAAACTGTTGCTTCTTTAATACCATTACATGTGTTGGATGAAACAGACATATTTAGTAGTTCAAAACCACCTACTTTAGTGGTTTCAACCTACTTTATCGTTGAAACTCATACGACTCATGTAGTTGTCTAAACGACCACGTGTAACCGTTTCTACACTACAGTTAGTGGTTCACACCACTACAGTTGGTGGTTCCAAATCACAAATTGTATCACGGTTTTAGTGGCTTTTTCAAAACATGTGGTACGTGGTGTGCATTACACTTCAAGCAAGTACAAAAAGAGCAGAGATTAGAACGTACACAAGATGTTACCATTGCAAACGTCCATCATGAGACAATTCAGATGAACAATACCGGCCATGAATTATTGAACTAAAGCGGAGATTCGCATGAAGATTCAATGAACATATCACCTGAACTTGCAGATAAATCTGAACCTTCGAAAAAGATTAGTGGTGTGAAAGTTGCAGAAAGCCATTTGTTGACTGTACTAAAATATTATGGTATTGTTTCTGTAGATAAGATTATTCCGTTGTTTCGATTGGAAACCTTCATTACAGATGTTGTTCAAAACCACATAAAATATTGGAAAGAATACATGTCTATTGTGGATAAAACCGTCGGTAAAAATTTATTCGATGATGGATTTCAGAAAATTGAGGTCCATCCACTACAGCCTCACACGATATTACGAAGGTCTCCTTGTACGAAAAAGACGTTATTGAGGTGTTTCGTACACAAATTAAAGTAACTACTAAACTTTATGTGTAATTTAGACCTTGTTTCAACAAAATGGACCATGATTATGTCTCTTATCTACTTCAATCGAAATTCGTTGCAAATTTATACATGTATATAATAACCAAGGTTATGGGTACTGAGGTTTCTTCAATTTCGTGGATTAAAAGTAGAAACACGATGCCGAAAATATTTTGTTGGATTGTTACAGATATATACAGATAAAACAGCTAGGACTTTGAAGTTGAAATCTCTTCTTTGATATCCCATACATATCCCATTTTTTTAATTTCAATGTACCGTTCAGATGTTTCTTTATTGAACATAGATATACGTTGGTTTGCTTCCTACCTTTATTATGACAAGTATCTCATTCTCAACGGGAAGAAGAGGACAACTACTTTAGTAACCGTGAGATAGATTATGATCTTATTGTCATTGATGACCACCTTCCACATAACTCTTCTTCTCAAGGGAGGGAGATGATATAATGGTATCATTTCACAAGGCAATGACCATGATTCTTGTGCCGTTAATTGAACAATAAACTGCAGGTTTTCATGTGAGCATAAACAACAATATAAAACGTAATTACTTTCCTATATACGAGAAAGTAAAGACATGTCTGTAGTTCTACATAACTTTAACCCTCCACATCCATGCGTCATATGCTTGGGAACCTCAAAAGATTTCAAGAAAGGTGCAATATCAGTGGCTAGAATAGTTGACTACGTACAAGACAGAATGAATGGGATTAATGGTCTTCCGAAATCAGCAAATTCTACATCATTAACAGTACAGGAAAATATTTTACTGAAAGTTGCGCATAAAATACTCCAGGCATTTCAATTGCACCATGTGTCCTGTTCATGGGAAAATTTGGTAAGACACATTCGAAGTTTTTCCTGGTGTTTTTCAAAGTTTACATATGAACCATTGCACAAACTTCATCTCGTTACTTCGTTAAAAGGCAATCAAAGCGTTTTGCATGGTCTATCTTTCAAGTTTACAGCTCTCCATGCAGTATTTGGAAACACGGAGGAACTGTAAATCATTCAGGATTGACCGCATCGAATTGTTGTGGGAATGTCATTCCCTTCTTGATACAATAGAAAATCATTTCGGGGCACCCGGTTTCCATGTTGACTTTTCAACAAAGGAGAATTCACAGAACTTCATTTGTTTCTACCTAAATAATTCTTTTTGATGAATGCAGGAGGGATAAGATTATCATTGTTTGGATATGGTATTTCAATTTGTGGCCAGATATGTCGATAGAGCCACTTGTTATCAAGATTATTCATCCCTGACTTGAAGATGCACAACCTATAAAACAATCGTGCAAGATTTTTTATATGACAATGCTTCAGTCGGCTGGTCAAAGAAAACGATTTCTCAAATTTGTAATCGAATTTCTATTCTGAAATCACAATGCATACAAAATTGTAAGAAACATTGTGATACATGGATCCCGTCAGCGTCTTCGGAAAAGATTGTCAGATTCCATTTTGTGCAGTTTCCGAGAAATGAATGCATTGACTGTTCACTTCATTGAAAGAATGAAATGTATGGGAAAATGGGCATTTAACTGCGATTAATGCAGGGGGGATGCATGCATAGATATAATTGTAAACATATGCATATATGCATACGAATCTGTCAGTAATCGATTTAATAGAAAGGAAAGAACTGAAGGTAACAATTGCATTATTCAAATGAACGACTCGTCGATCGGATCTAGAAACCTCTAAGATGATAAAATCAAAAGAAAGAGATGATAGTCAAGTTCAGTAACAGTTACAGAATAGTATTGAGGTGAGAAAATCAGCAAGAGTGAAACTTACCGATATGTCGTCTGCCAATATGTAGATGAAAATGGATATATCTGTGGGTTTCAAGAAACAATAATAAAAAACTGTGAATGTGAGTAGTAGAAATAGAATGGTATTTAAGCAAGAAAAACATTGATCATGAAACGTATCAAACCAATACATCTATACCAAATTAATTGTGAACATTAACCTAGCTGTACGTATAAATAAGTAGGGACATAGTATAACATTCTGCCAGTACTGAAAATATCATGTCAGTCAGATGGACAATATATTGAAGTTACGACTTACCCGTTGAAATAGTTGTATACAAATTTAAAATAAATCATCCAAATTAATTTATACATACAAAAAATAAAAACAATAGCCGTCAATGTCAGTACTAAATGTATAGAAACTTGCGTTGAAAGCAGTCAGACAAAAAATATTGAACGTACAACTAACCGACGCAAGAAATGTATACCAAATTAATTGAAAAAATTAAACAACCTGCACATATATAGAAATATGAACATAGAATAACATTATTTCAGTACTATAACTAGCATGCTGATCAGATGGAAGATATATAAAAGGTGTGACTTACCTGTTTAAATACTTGTATTCCAATATAAAAACAATCATCCGACATAAATAGAGTAAAAATATAAAAATAGAATGATGGAAATGTTAGTGAAAAGAAAATGATTTTGAAGATGTCATTTTCATTGCTAAGTTGAAATAACAATGTCAAACGGAAAGAGATAGTTATTTGTAGTTACCTACAACAGGTAAGATGAAGGTGGCTGCTACCTCCGTAGATCCATATGCTACTCGGCAAAAATGGCTTATGTAAATCGTGATAGTAAATAGATGACTGATACACAAAAGGATGTAAAAAATACATGTCACTATGCGAAGACGGATAGGAGTGCACTATGTGAAAGTATCGAAGAGGAGGAAGCGAAACGTGCGTCAAAAACCTAAAAATCAGAAGAAAGGAAGCCAATAATACAGCCCAAGTTTTGTTCCGAAACGATGTAAATTACAGTAATCAGGAATGGCTAAGAATTTATTAAAATTCAAAAAAATATTTGAAAGTGAAGAAAACGTTATATGGGAATGCATAACATGCATTCCCATATTATGTATTTGATAGGTAATTGATGCACACCTGGAAACAGGAATGGTGGTGTATATCATGTCAAAATGTATCATAAACATTACATTCAATTTTGAATAAAAGTTAAGTATAGAAGTAACAGATTTCAACCATCCATATTATCGTATATATAGTGGTATATTTACTGTGACGAAGACAAACCATCTGTCTTGTAACTTGTCCCGTGATACGCGACAGTTCGACAGTAAAATTTTAAAATTTTAAGCACACCAATCTCAAAAATATAAACAGCCGTAGGATAGAAACTGCCAGAAGTACTCAGAGAGTGTAAGCAGAGATGCAGAGAGAAAAAATTGGTCAGTCGGGATGAGTGTTGAAGGTGAGGAAATATCCAATCCATGTGAGAATGAAGACCGTTCGCATAAAATTGGTGCTGTGCAATCTAAGCTATTGGTTTGATCGCTTGCTGTTTCTCTAGGCCTCCTGGATGTCTATCCTGGTACGAAACCCATTGAATAAGTCAACCCCAATTTTTGAGATACAAGCGCTTCGATAGCAGAAGAGTTTTGGGGCGTATTTAAAGTATTAGAACTTGTCATGAAATAACTGCAAGAATAGCTATGGATCAGAAAAGATTATGAACAATATAAAAACTTGTCATGATTTTTCGTAAAGAATGTAGCGAAATTTAGTAAATTTGTGATGTCGTAAAGACCTGTGCTTTTAAATTTGGCTTTTTAATAAAAAGCAATTTTTATGTTATGTTCCAATTTAGCCATGTAGTTTGTATTTATAGAATTGCACATTTTGTAGAGAAACATACGACGTAAATAGAACGGAGTAGATACTCTGCAAATACCAGATCTATATAACTGCTACAGGAGCAGTCATAAAATATATTGGATTCCAGTAGATCGCAAACACTGCAATATAGCTATCCACTGCTTCTAATATATATCATATTCTACATATCTCTTAATTTTGTCTGATATAGTCATTTAACTTCAATTTTAAATTGGCGAGCATTTCCATAATGTTCTTTTAATTGGGATGTATAGAAAACGTGGCCCTGCATCCGAATATAGGCACATCCTTAGGATGTTTCAAAAATCGAAGCTATGAAGCCATAGAAATAATAAAATTTGAATAATAATAAAATTATCAACTAAAAGGTTTTGAAAAATCCATCCACATGGATGTGTCGAAAAAACAAATAATTACCAGATAATTATTTGAACAAATAATTATCGGTTAATCATTTGCATTCCGACAGCATCAAGGTGGATGCCGCACAGTACAGAAATTGAATTCAATAAATAGTGTGGATAGGTGTTTTTGAAACCCTATACACCCTCTTCAAAAAATATACCACCTTGTATTTAAAAATATAAAGCCATACGTGTTCAAAATTAAAGCAGCCACTTTTTTGGAATATAAGTGGTACTGGCCGGACTACACAAATTGGAGTATTTCCAAGAGGTGACAGAAGTACATGAGAAATTCATATATTACAGTTCAGACGACCGTTCAGACGTCTGTGACATCTAAATATAGCAACTTATTTCCATCACAGCATTATTAGAACATCTTCTCCGTATTAAATCAGTTAATTCGGCTTGGAAAACACCATCTAACACCAAAGAGGAAATAACAAAAGAGTGAAATGGGAGCCCGCTCTAATTTGAGACAAAAATCTAGCCGTGCTGACAGTCGCAACGCTGACTCTTCTTTATCTTCTGGCATTGATGATGAAAGTTTTCGTCGTAATGTGATAAGAGAAGAAGCAACTCCGCCGCGAGACAATTCGTAACAAGTCCTCAGGGAGGTATTCGGGGGTAGGGAAAAGAAGAGGAAGTAAAATATTGCAACAATCTGGATCAATACATGGAACTACTGGAAGCACAACCATGCATTCCCGTAATATAATTTCCCCTACAACCGCAATCTACTAGGGAATTTGGAAGAAATGTTGGAACTGCACAGCAGGAGGGTTCTATGGAGCACAATTTGACGAGAAGAGCCGAAGGAATTTCGTGTAGTGGATCCGCACTTTGAATGAAGTGTCTGCAAAAGAGAAAATTGTAATGTTGAAGAGAAAGCACAAACGAAGTACTGCCAATTTGGATAATGTAGTTATAAAACTGAACACATGCAAAATGGAATTGAAATCTGCTGAAACTATTTTTATGCAGACGGATCCGGAGAGGAAGATTTTGACCACTACAAATGTTCTTGAAGCGACAAATTTCAAGTTGAAAAGGGAAAACAAGTCTCTTATTAAATTAAATGAAGACGTCATGGGGAAATTGGGGAGAAATATAGAAGGGAGCAGGACGGAAAAGCCCTATTCATCTCTCCCTAGAAAGTTTCTTGGAATATAACTCATGGTGGATCCAAATGTACTGCCGTGGACACAGAAGGAAACATCTGAGTTGAACCATTTTAAACATGAGACAGAAAGGTCGTGGGAGGGACGTGATTAGTTTGTTGAGACGGTATATGCGAACGCAGTTGATGGTAAGAGAATAACCCTACTTTCTTTGATGCTTCACCCAAAGTGGAAAACATTCTATACACCTTCCTGTGATAGCTATAGTGAAATCTTCAAAGTAATTGTAATTGAGTAAGAACTGAAAGAAGTTGTTTGGGATGCATTTTTCCTACCACTGTCCTTAGAAGAGAAGTAACATGTTTGATGAACAACAAAGCTCTTGTATCCACCCTAAAACAAACGTTTTCGGATACAGTGATCTCCCGCAAAAGAACTGCACTGAATAGACTGTTCAACTGTCTAGAGTATAGAACTTTTTAAACGCAACATGGCCTGTACATCTCTGACTATGCTGAAAAACGTAGTGAAGTAAGGAAAGGAAAAATGCCTTTTGATTATAGAAACGGATGGAAAAGTTGACTATTCATGGTGGCGATGTGCAGACATTGTCATACTTTTGAGGTGTACCAGCTGAACTACAGTCCATACGAAACTGTGGTCTGTCATCCGTTGAAGGAGGTTCTGACAGTTTCAATGAAGATGATGATGATAATGATAAGTGTAAGAAGCTGAACCTGTTCAGTAATCGTATTGGTATACCTATAGTTCACTATATTCTCTGATATATACAGAACAACGACCCGACAAATATTATGGATGGTACTATTTTAAGTATTGCAAGACTGGATGCTTGGATATTTCTCCCATGAAATGCCTTCAAGTTGATTAAAAACATGGGGGAGGAACTCAGAGTAGTTATGAGTCTGTATTTTCGAAACACTTCCGAAAGCTACCAAGCAGCTTATATGGTGCACCAGGAGCTATGTGGATATGTGGGCAGAAGAGGAGCTCATACTGACCCGATTTATATCGACCAACAGTATTGAAGAAAGAAAATAATCTATACTGAAACTGCAATGCACTGCAACTAGTATTTTTCTTCGACCAATTTGGAACCAAGTGTTCATAACTCTTCATACCGCATGGTTTAATACCTATATTTATACGGATGTAGGAAATATTTACGACTGTTATGCCACAGAGATTTTCCATGCGTGGTAAACCATCAAATTACTAGGTGATTCTGATGTAATAACAGAAACCATCAAAGAAATTTATGAATTATTTGATGAGGAATGGATTGAGTCTGTAGACGAAATTTAAGAGGAGGCAACACAGAAAGATCAGTCAATACAGAGAAGAGGTTTGGTGGAACCAGATGGACGGAACATCAGCAGTATCGGGAATAGAGGTCAGATGGGTGAACATCGTAATGACGACCAAGATGAAATTCAGCGTTACCAGATGGAAAGTAATGTTACGGGACCAGTTCAACATGACCGGTCGAAAAGAGCATTCAGAAAGAAAATTTAGTGTGTAATTGAATTTTGGAGTGAGAATGAAAAAGAGGAAGGTGCGGATTAAAACGGCAGAATTGAGAATTGTGAAGTAGAGGAAAAAAGAAATGAATTGGGTGGTCTGACATTTTCGAGAGAAAGTGATACAGAAAACGTACCTGTATAATTGAACAAGATACCACGTCACGACAATGATGGTAGAGATTTCCAAAACGAACTTCGTGAAAGTAGTACCAGTGGAAGAACCAGTGAAAAGTTGTTACTAAAGAGGAAAAGGAAAAAATAAATGACTGGTTGCTTCAAACATCAACAGTTCTGACGAGAACTATTTCCAGTTCTGTGTTAGAGTGATGATAAATGTAAAGTTGAACTGTACCAGTTATGTTATGTTGATCGTGACATGTTTATAAAATGTCGTGAGTCTCTTGGTGGAAATGTTGCAGCTTCCACAAATGGAAGGAATATAAAAATAAATTTTCATGGAGCACATGATACGAAAACATTCCAATGAGTATGTGATAAAAACAAAGCTATGTTTTTTATTTACATCAAAGTATGGGTTGGACTGTTCTATCATGTTTGGATCTCTCCAAAACGATTAATGTAGAAGGGATTGTGGGTCTATGGAATTTCCTCAGACAACAATGGAACAGCAAAATTAGAACGAATGACATGAATGGAGCCCTCAATGGTTCTGAGAGGAACCATTCCGAACTAATCCGATGCTATTATTGTAACACCAATGATGTTACTCCGTATTACCCAATGAACACCTTTGGTACTAAAAGGTGCACCAGTCCCGATGGTGTAGTCCACATCCTCTCCCGTGAACCATCGAAGGAAAACTTATTCTAGAGTACTATCGACACCACCAGATGGTGATGTTACTTCCATACACTGTACGAAAGCCATTTCTGTAGGCTCTCCCTCTCTGCGATGTTTCATGTGCAATAGAATAATTGCTTTAGTAATCCAAAATTGGGGCGCATTCTCTGAACCACCTCTCAATAAAACGAAGCTGTTGTGCATAGCTTTACTGGAACCAAATTCTTGTGATGCTAGTAATCGTTGTTTATAATTTTGACATGCTTTGTTCCTGGGAATGTTAATAACGTTGTGAACAATTTCATAGTTTCTCAAGGTTGGGGTGAAACCGCAGAATACGAATCCTGACGTCACGAAAGTTATAATAACGTCCCGGTCCACTATTTCAGTTTTTTCATCTTCAAATTCCCCTTGGAGAAAATTGACGAACGCCTGCAGCGGATATGACTTGAAAATAGTATGTGGTTTTCTATAGAATTGAGTACATTTATCTTGAAGTAAATAGGCAGCCGAATAATTATAATTTTTGTAACAGGTTGCAATATAGTGCAAAGAAACAGTTTCCTCTTCATGTACTAGGTATAACGTAATACTTTTGAGGCTGGGCACATTAGTTTTAACCACCTTTGGTAAGAACTGTCTCGAGCGAATATAGCTCATTGCAGGATCTATGCTAGAGAATGTTTCATCTATTCTGGCAACTGCCCGTTTAGATGTTGACCTTAAGCCATTTTTATGAAAAGGTTGAAATTGTCAAAAGGTGCGGCATTCAGCATATCCATTGTTCGAAAATGTTTCAAATCTGTCACAAGATGATCCAGGAGTGTCTTTACCAATTTTGACAATCCCAGATGACGATTTTGAAGAAGTTCAAACGTATAAATTGAATAAACATCCTCCGTGATCATGGATGGTCTCCCATACATGTCTTCAAGGAACGATTCCAAAGGTGCTAAGAAAGGGCGAACTAGTATTCCATCAGCTTCTCTCAGTAATTTACTTTTCTTATCGCTCTATCCACTTGCTTCACACAGTTCCGTCTCTTTTATGAGTTAATATACATCGACATGTACTCCTTTCGTCCTCTGAATTCAGCTAATCAAACTTGTTGAGCCTATTTTTATATCCTCCATTGTTCCCATGCACCTAACACATGGTCTGGTCACCGAAGTTCCATGTTTTATACAAGTTGTATCCTTATACTCAGGACGGTCGCAACAATAAGAACCTGTGACTGGGAAATAATTCCACGGAGTTGTGTCAATAATAACTTGAAAACCGGACCGTGCATGGCTGTGTAAAGGTGATAAAACTGATGCTAATGACCGGTGGATTACTCCCATCTTTTCTGCCATTGCAGAAGATGTTGAAGTAAGCATAAAGTTATACATCAAAGGAACAGTATTGAAATATTTGAATCCATATGTGGAAATATTTTCATCAGATTATGTTATGTTCACATCTGTCGATATAGATTGGTATCCGACTGGCAACGAGTGTATATCCGTTGTATATGACGTGACGCATGAACTGCTACATGAAGTTCACAAAACAGCGTGAACAGGATATGCGACCAGGTAATTGCTTTTTAAAGTGGTTGCTGTTTTATCCGAATGTTTTTGAAGCATACCCAAGAGCTATTGCAGGGGTTACTATCATCCTCAGCACACATAACGTTTACATCATCATCTGTCTACATCATCGCTTCAAGTCGCATTATTCTATAGAGATATCTAAAGTATAAAGTCTGTACTGGATGAGAAATTTTAAAATTTGGCGACGTGCAGCTATTTTCATTCATGTCTGGTGGCAGTAAAATATCCCTTGATGTATCCAGTTGAAGCTGTGACCTGAGGACCTCAATAATTGTTTTTATAAATGACATGCTTTGATGCTGTAAATCCATGATCTATTACTTCTCGCATTAATCCGTCCCGTATCATCTTTTCATTGTTGTCACTGTTAACGATGGTAACAAAATAGCTGTAATTCTTCATAGTACTAAAGAATAGTGAAAGGTTTAATTGATAATTTATGATAAGAGAAAGCATATTGTTTGCCGCTTCTTCCTCTGCACAAAATATATTAGCGATAGTGACCACAGATTCCGCCATCTCAAACCAATACTCATTTTTCAAATCTGAACAATGTTCCTCAGGACTTACATCTGGTTCATAATCTGTTTGGAGAAATGCTTCTCCGTCAACTTTACCAGACCCAACACTAAACCTCTTACTCGTAACAAACATGTCCGCAGTGTTTTTCTTGGATGAAGATTCATCTGAATTGTATGCAAAATGTTTCAAACTATGTACCGATATTCTCTTACCCTTTCATTTCGGTTTGTATTTACATATCGAAGTATGTTATCTTAAACTAAAGTTGGTACTTATGGAATGTATACATCCAAGCTGTCTATATTTACAAAGTAACATGTTCATTCTTTACCTTGAATTGGTATTGAAGCAACGACACGGCCTGTAATGAATTTCTTATTGGCATGCAAGAATCAATAACTGTCCATGAACATTACAGATTATATAATGGCACAGATTAATATTGAAAATATGGTAAACAATTAGGGTTTATCGGAAGACGTAAATTCCGAAACTAGTATCTGTTGTATCGTCCCACATGCTTCATTCTAATAATGTCACATATGTGAAAGCTTTACACTGACTGCAGAGCTTTGACATTTGAGACGTTACGAAAACGATCAATTGTCTGCCTACTACCAGATACAACTGTGGAAGCCGTACATGAAGCCTGCACTGTTATGTCGGCTATCTTACATTGTGCGAAAATTTTAAATGGTCGCTGCAATCTTCATGGAACGCTGTTAATTGCAAATATATTTACGGAACGGTTCTATATACAGCCGTAACGGTATTGACCCCTAGTAATTACTGCGACTTATGTACAAAATGGAAATGACACCAGTAACAACATTTAATATAAAAATCCCAAAAATATTCATTCACGAGAATGAGGTTGAAAACCAAATAATTATCGTTTAATTATTTGGAAAATTCCCTCATCCATGTGGATGAAAATGTGTTACTACAAATATCGTAGTAATTCTCATCCACTTCTACTACTAGTGCCTACACCGGGTACCTCACTTAACGTTAATAATTTTTAATTTTAACACCAAAATAGTGTTATTAACATCAAAAGTTGTGGATTTGTGTCGGAAAACTATAAATAATGTAAATAACATTAAGAAAGGATTTTCATTTATTGAAATTTACCTTGAACATAAATTTATAGTTCTGGATTCTCAAATTTCGATTGGTATTTGTTAATGATATGTTGCAATTCTTGCTTCAATTTCTCTTCTTTCCACCTCTCATTTGTGTTCAATGCCATTCTGCAAAAATCATGGCTTTTTCGAGCATATGATATGCCATTTTCATCACGCTGTCTGTTAACATCAGCGACTGTGCTCTTTGACGCTGGCGTTAAACTCATTGCATGCAAGCCAAAAATGGAGAACCTGATGACATGGTGGGGTCATGAAAATGATGGGGAAATTAGGCATTAAAAGAGTTTGAATTAGAAAAGATTCTCTTCTTCACTAAAACAGGAAATGAGGTCTTTGTTAAAGTAGATCAACAGACATAATCCTTGAAATTCAATGAAACTTTCACTTCAATTGAACTGAAAGACTGAATTCTTTTCAATGTGCTTAGCGGATAAATAATGATTACATTAAGAATAGACTTAATCCGTAACGGATACATCGTGAGTGAATCAAAGTGATGTATGAAGCATTCGAAATCAGATTAACATTACAGAGTTGCTTAACACAAACCAACATGAAAATATATCATGATATCATGTGACTATATAATTCTGTAAACCTTTTCCGAAAGTTGTCAGGCTTTTAATAATTACAAAGAAAATACCTTTACCGTTTTGTTAAAAGAAACGGTTTCTTGGCAAAAAAAGTAAAAATTACTGTAGTAACATAAATATCTTGCGTCATACTAGCTATTAATATTAATTAAAACCCACCATAATTAAGGTTACATATTCTAATAATGCCATTAACATTAAAAGGGGTTGTGTACTCAGAAAAAACTACCCTTTGACTTTATTCACGTTAAATGAGGTACCCGGTGTTATATACATGGATTAAAAGTACTACAAAGTAGTACATTTCTACAAAATTGATCTTGGTATGAATTGACACGTGGATGATAATTACTACTATGTACGTAGATGGATTTATACAAATTTTGTATAAAATCATCGACGGGTAAGTTTTTACCCAAAGTTATTGAAGATACACGTGGATCGGAGTATTTACAAATTTTTTATAGATTTCTATTCACGTGTATCTTTAATAATTTTGGCATTCACGTGGATGGATGAATTTGCTAAATAATTACCCGATAATTATTTTTTGAAATAATTTCCCGATAACAGTGACTTTATCATCTTTTTCATGAGACAGTTCAAACCACAACTTGTGGCTTGTTTAAATAAAAAGGTTGAAAAGAACATTGAACATTACATTTTTTATTATATCCAACTATTATATTATACTTCTTAAAGCACATACCAAATTTGACCATCATCTTCTACATTTTTAGCTGTAGTGATCGTTTCAGGCTGAAGGCCTTCTTCGTTATGATCATTAAGTACATTCTCCTCAAAACTCCTTCTTCCCTTCAGATTATCATGGTCGGGATTATGATCACTATCTTAATCATAATTTTCCTATGTAACATCATTCTCCTTTGCAGGACCATCAGGCATCATTTTCAGGCTCCCATAATAGGCAAAACTAATATCATCTCCCAGCTCATAACCTTGCGGTACTACGTATATTTGATACCACAATTTATGCTTTTCCGTGTACTCGGCACCGCTATGTTGTAGGTGTCCATGCCCAACAAATACCGAACTGGTAGGTATATCATATGTTTCCATTACAATCGATTTTTCCAATCGTTGAAGATATTTCTTATCATAAGCTGCAAAAAATGCGATTGTTACTGGAAATTAGGGATGCTAGTTTGACTCGAATATATATATCTAGTAACCTGGTACTTTCCCTTCTCTTACCATGAAATCATTATTCCCCGTTTGGTCAAGACAGTTCCTTCCTGTCATCAAATAGCTACCACGAGATACGGGAACTTGGGACTGTAACCCATGTATTTTATCCAAGTGGAGAAGTGCAGCGAGACAACCTAACCACACATCTAATGCAACCCGTCTTCTTGCAGCCCATACTTTGTCATTGGTGCCCTCCATGTATGTCGTCAGTAGTTCAAGAGTGGAATAATATCGAGCAACACCAGCATCACAGTCTCTTCTGTCTTTTTCAAGTACAGCCGATTCACAATTGGATTCCACAAGGACCGGCTACCCTCCACGTGTAAAACATCTTCACCAGGAAACGATTCTTGGACAAATGTGTGTAACTGTTGGAACGACTACCTCGGATACTTTTACGGCATTTCCATCTTCTCTAATAGTAAGTCAGGTACATCGATGTGGTCCACGAATCCTTCCAATATGCAGCAACCTTGTTGTCCAACTTCTGACGATTTTATTTGGAAATAGCTTTCCCCACAGCCGTGATGAAATAAATCACTGGTACAATTCCAAGACCCGTTGTTTTCTGTAAGGCTTATTTTTCACTGCTAATATGTGTATGTTCCCCACAGCCACGCCATATCTCTTGTGGAATCGATGTTGGCAGTGTTGAAGAAGTTTTCAGCTCGATGAGTCTGTGGTATTAGGAAGCACCGTAGCTTGTGGCAGACATCAGAAAACAGTTTGCAACTATCCGAATTGGTAGATCGTAACCCAGTAGAAAGCCTTGAATTATCAATAAACACGTCTGATCTCACCCGTTCTCTAAAACTTTTAGTTGGATGACCTACTAATGCAGATTTCGGCAAACCATAATCTAATTTTCTATAATTGATTTTCGATGGCATTTCTGCTTCGGCGGATATTTTTGTTTTGGCATCCTTCGTTTTTGGCTTGTTCTTCTTTTCTTTGGAATTGGTGGCCACGATGCACTTGACTTCCCCTTTCCACTATTTCCTGTTTTCGCCACAGTAGCATTCTTCTTTATTTTCTTTTAATCTCTAGAACCACCTTCATCTCCATTATCATCTTCTTCATCATCACTTACCACCAGTATCTCTCCTTTCAGATTACCTTGCGAGTTTTTCTCTTATCTTCGCGGTCTGGTTGGAGGGATTTGATTCCATTTACAATTTACCTGCCTTCTTCCATTTCGGTGGATTGACTCTAACAAGGCTAAATTGATTTCTTTAACCATCACGGACTTATTCCTATTTTCATTTTGACTAGCAGCTCTCTTCTTCTTACTTTTGATTGTATATGAAAAAGTTTCATCTGTGCAATTAACAACCGCTGGATTTTAGAAAACCACACTGCTTGGAACTGCGTACTTTTATCTACCAAGTGAATGACGGCCTTTCCTTCCAAGAACATGGTCTCTACAACTACGCGATGATTGAAACGGAAGTCATTCGTTCCAACCGTCAGCTTCAACCTACGTGTGGATGGAGCATTTCTTTGACATACTTTGCAATATTCTGCAAGTTTCGTCATCTGTTTAGATATTCTACCTTCCAGTTCATTCATGCTCATCTTTTTAGATGGCCATGCGTCGCCTATATGGAAGGGTGACCAAAGATTTGGTGGATCTTCCGAAATTCATCTTCTGTGTATAAAAGTATGGAGTTTCATCTGCTGTCCATTTATACATGAAGAAGAAGTTTTCGAGTATAATTGGATCGCAAAGATGGCCAATGTGTAAGTAGCTGCGCTGGAGACTAATTTCAAGACAATTAATTATCATATCCCGATTACTCAACAATGAAGGGTAGTATTTTTTCATCACAGCATCATCAACATCGATTACCACCTTCAACTTTTTATAATTAATTTGTATCGTGGCTTCTCCGACCACCTCCCAGTATCCTCCTATCTCTTCCATTCCTATATTTCTTGAAGGCCGGACGGGAATCTTCCTACCGAATTCGATTTCTTATACCTTGTATTGGCTTAGTCACATCATGGATTTCCGATTGGCTGCCGTGTCAATCGTAATTCCTATGAATTTTTTTCCCATTCTCTTCTTCTCTGAGGTTTCTATACATGGTTTTCATGGCTGCGCTACTGTCTTGGTCAAAAGTCCTGCCGTGGATGTACGCATTTTTCCACAGTTAGGCATATGGTTTCTCTCTTGTTTCAATGTTCATGTCAGCTAATTCCCCGTCGGCTTCGCCATTTTCGTTTTCGACCCATCTAGTATCTTCTACTTTGTCATCACTTTCTTGAGATAAAATAGCCATGTGGTCTACAAACGCAAAGTCGTCCACAGTTACTAGCGCTTGAGTGTGGCTCTTCTTTAGTCTGTTCACTGCCTTATTTACCTTCTCCCTCTTGTATCTTTGATTCTCTCTGTGGTTTTAGCCACAAACGAAACATCCTTTTAATTCTTTAATTCAGCCTGGACGGAGTCTCTTGCTATATGGTGGTCTGCCCCCGTTGTGTCTGTTATTGTACCATGCGGTTTTAGAAGGATTCTTCGCTTCACCGCCGTATGATTTTCCCAGCTAATAGTTGGCTTTTATATCCACTTTTTAATCGATCGCACAAGCTGAACTGCTACCTGTTCAGTTTTTCGTGTCACTAAGCTGGCTTTCCACTCTGTTCAGAGCCTGTTGGCTTGTTTCTGGAATTCGTTCGCGAAGTTGAGCTTGAATTGATGGAATATCTAATTCGGTTACGAGACGATCTCGGAGAAAGAGGTCTGAGTAGTATAATACGTTCAACTGAGTTTGAAAGTAGCTGAGCTTTGCTGCTAATTTCCTTAACAAGCCAACTTCATATTCCTATGAATCTTCAGAAATGGCTTTTGAGAGGGTCGTGTTCTGCCAAGTCGCGAGTATACGCGCCTTTTTATCCTCTCTACTGTACCAACTCTTAATTTTGTCCATTGCTTCGTCGAATCTGGTACAATCCTTTCCATTCTTCGCGTAGTAGGTCAATGCATCCCCTGCTAACATCACTGGAACAGTCTTGAATTTTTCGTCTCCTTTGAATTTACACATTTCTGCGAGTGTGTTGAAAACGTTTATTGTAATATTTTGATCCTCATCCCAATTCCCTTTTAAAATGTGCTTTTCCACAAACGCTCTCATTAGTTCATTAATTCCGATTTTTCTCTTTTCTGGGTGCAGTTGCTCTGGGGTTTTTCTGGTTTCGTACTTTTCCCTTTGGTCTCTCTCTGATTGGTAACCTCTTCGTCTTCGTTTTTCTGATCTATTGTCACTTCTTCCTCTTTTTTTATTATCGTTGTCATCGTCGTCGCTTGGTGGGCCGTCCCCTGGTTAGTCTGGTGATGAGTTACATCTACTTCTTGATCCGCATTGGTCCAATTTTTTGTCCTACTACATCTCTTTTCCATCCTGTTTGTTCTTCCTACGGCCTGGGTGAATGTACAGCTCATTCAATGTTCGTCTTTCAATTTCACCCATTTATGCTCTTTTCGTTTCGGCCTCTTCCTTCTTTCATTTTTCTTCTTCATCCTCTTTATGATCCATCATCACGTGTTACTCTTTCTTCTCTCTCATCCTTTCTTCTTCATCCGCTGTCCTCCTTTCGTCTTTCTTCTTCAGTCTCTCCGATTCTTCCTTCTTTTTCTGCTATGGTATCTGATCGGCTTCCTTCTTTTTCTCCCTTTCTTCCTCCAGTCCTCTTCTCTTCTTGTTTTCGCTGCTCTCGTAACCGAACGGTGGGTAGTATCTATCGTGATATAGCACGTCTGTTATCAATTTTAATTCGTGCGTTTTTCTCCCTTTTGATAGATATATCACGCCTTAGTCCACAAAATTTTACCATTTTATCACAGTCCCTCTGTTGCATAGTTTTATTGTCTGGGGCCGAAATGCCGTGATAGAATCTATCCATAAATTTCCTCCTTCCATACCGGTCTCCTGTCAAACTTGAAGCTTTTCTTCTGTATATCTTTCGATATTTACTTGGTGTAGCTCTTTTTCTACCACCGAAGAATCCTTCGGTATGAGTTCTGGGTTCATGGGAGACGTTGGGATGAGGTGTCGTGTCGGTTTCGATTCGAACAAAAACTGGAATAGAAATTGGAGGTGGTGGTGTCTGTGGTTCTGTGGAGATTGTGCTGGATGTCTTTTCTGGTGAAGGGGTCTCGTCTTCTTCCATGTTATTATTTCATCCGATTATATCTCCTTTTTCTAGAAGTTTTTCCTTCAATATGTTCTTCCTAGAGTTTTCCTTCATTCCTCCTGTGAATAAGGGCTCCCTTCCTTTTTGTCTGAGCGACTTTCGAAATTCTTCACTTTCCTGTTGTGGTCGGTGAAACTATGATGAGTTCATCTTCGATTTACTTCTGTGAGTCATTCTATATATATATATATATATATATAGTTTAAACTGTCAATGTCTACCTCTGGTTTACAATAACACGTAATATGAAAGTATAATATGGTTAGTATTACGTCGGTAAAGTAGTACGCCATGATAGTAAAAGAAGTTCGCTGGACAGGTTGGCGGATATCAACGTTATGCAATTAACGAAATATGATATTTATGCAATTACCGAGTGCTTCAAATGCCAAATTCTCTGACACGACAAAGTGTCTTTACTAGAATGGGTGAATGGATCTGTGGTTACTAACTCCGAAAAGCTCCCAATTGTTGGAACTTTTAAGGTGGCCGTTGGTTCTCCTCTTGTTTAATCAAGGGTCTGTAGTCCTTATTATATGTTGCGACGGGTCTTCTGGAGTGGTCTGGGCGTTGCTCCGGGTTTTGAGATATTAAGTTGGAATTAATAATCGTTGTAAATGTCTACTTCATTTATTTTTAGTTCTCCCCATCTGAAGTGAGTGTCCTATGTATACTGAATTGGTTCAGGTTTCAATCATGACAAAGGGAATACACATGTAGGATATTCTCACCGTCAGTGATCGATCAAATTGCTACAATGTAATCTTCCAAATTATAATACGTGTATCGAAATTTTTTTGTACTCCGCTATGTGCATGAAATTTGGAAGATAATTCAATTATTGAAAATTATTCTGACTACAGTGTGTGCTACACTATCATAACGTGTACAGTGACCTATCCTTTATTCACTACCCACGCCTTTCTGCTATCCCCACCCGTTTGGTTATTTTCGGTTTATCCCAATTTTCCTTTTTTACACAATTGCCTGCGTAACGATCAACCTCTGATTCCGTTATGGTTATCCTTCTATTCTCCTTCTATTTTGTTCCACTGATGCCGTTACCTTGATCACCTCTCCGTCGCCTATATTCTCATCCATCTACTGCCTTCCTCTTCCTCGTCACGGTGGCCTATATGCTCATCCCGCTCTTCCTTCCTCTTTCCTCCTCATCCTCGCCTACATTAACATCCCGCGCTTCTTTTCTTTTTCCTCGTCATCTTCGTCTACATTAACATCCCTCTACTCACATCCCCTTTCCTGGCATATATTTCGCAATAATGCGAAGTTCTATGTTTCCAACATCGACAGTTACACACCTCCGCTCCAAGATCGATCTAAAAGATAACTCATATTTTCAATCACCCAATGTGGATCCAGGAAGAAGGAAAGGAGTAGCTTCGTCCTTATAAAGGGTGCCGATGGTAGTAGTTTCGTTTACTATATAGTGAAAGTTTTTCTTCTATTTCATCTGTAACGGTCTCATGACATGAACAAGAAAGATATGGCTTTTGTACAATACATGGAATTAAAAGAGACACTCGGCAATGTAGATACTGTTCTGAACTGCGTATGCTTGCGTTGGGCTACAGTGGATGAAGTGGATTACGGAAAACCAGGAACGGTCCCAACATCTGAATAAATCATTTTAGAAACAGGATAGTGGTATGATATCATTGATTTCTAAACCATTTGTTAATCTGTACATGTGCTGAGGTCAAATTTTGGAATGGATTCGTGTCCTAAAAAATTACTACGGCCAAGACACTTTTATACATTAGTCGGTTGTACAGGAAGAGAGATTTATTTAAATCAGTACAAACATATATTAACGAAGAAAGTAACACCACATAACATGAATTTATACATTATTTCACTTTTACTTCATGTTACATGTTTCGTCCTTCCAAAAGTTCTTCCACATTTACATTCACTTCGATACTTTTTTAATCCTCCAGTAAAGTATTTCGTACTCGTCTTTAAATAAATGGCTTACCAATCTTATGAATTCGTTTTCAATAAATTACAATTTAAGATATATAACATTCATGAATAATTCCGCACCGTGTTCCCATGTACAGGTGAAACTAATTTGATTGTACTGCTATAAAAGTTTTCTTCGGCCTTTTCGACGTAACAATTATTGTCCCTTCACGTTCCAGTTCTTTGAAAGATTTTTCTTCTTCCCCCTTCACAATCAGGTTCTTCTAACTCGTCAGGGGCCCATTCTTCTACATAACATCTTATTTTACAAATTAACTGTTCCGTTGCCACTTTTACATATTTCAAAAACTTTTAGTTCAATTCTTTCTGACGACCCCATCACGATATTCTGTCACAATTAGCAGTTGAACATAACAATTAATCCAGGCATCTAACCGATGAATACTCATTATAGTCCATTCCGCAATACCCCTTTCTTCTTTTTCCGGTATATATTCCATGAAATCATGTGATACTGCAGGTCCATTCCCGTTACCAAACAGATTCATCTTTTATGCATCGTCTTCATAAACTTCAACGTCATGCTTTACTTGACTACTCCCATCCCGTAATCTAATATCTGAAATTTTCTCACTGTTCCACCACGATATGTCTAGCACACAGTTTCCATTAATTTTTAAAAAATTTCTTATCGGAACAGATGTTTCCATTTCCCTCCATTTCGTTGCTCCTAAATCGTTAAAACTGTATCGTGGCAATAGAGAACCGTATCCATGTACTTCAAAACATATATTCTTTCCAGCTCTTTTTCCACTACATAAATGAGATAGAAACTGTCTCATACGGCCCTCTAATGTACTGACTTTTCAAACCTCGTCTAGAGTTTCATTTCTCAATTCTTGAGACGGATATAAATATACGCTTTCATGAGATGTGAGTTCCGCTCTGAGTAAAAATATATATTGTCTTTCTCGCAGTTCATGTAGGGGACGTATATTATGTTTCCGCTGCAAAGAAGAGTGAAAGGCGTTGGTACCATCATTGAACCGTCCAACCGTTCGATTCCATTCTCCATTACAATATCAGCTCTGTTCGTCCAGTTCCCAACATTCCGATTCTAGTATGGGTCCAGTGCACATGTTTCCTTACATTCCCACTACTGCATTCTCTGGTCAACCGCTAGTGAAATTCCGAAGTACTTCTTCTGTACTTGATTTTTCATCCTTTCCACGTACTTTCCACTACTCTTGTTCTCATGACAAATTTTTGAAGAATTTCCTGATTTACAATTTCTAAACTCTGTACCATTCCTTTCATTTCTGTATTTTTCCTTTCAAGGTTTATAACTTCCAATTGCAGAGCCTTTATTAAAAATTCTTTATTCAATAGTTCTACTGTCTTTTCATTCGACCCTACCTTGTACTCATGCGTCAGCATAGAAAGTCTTGATTTATTGGCTTCAATTGGAGAACCTCTTCTTCCAGCTTTCGGAATTCTTACATATTAACTTCTACCACTCCAACGGATCCTACTTCACTATCCACATCTGTACGATTTCCACGATTATTCTGAGTATTTCCGATCACATCACTGTCTGTTCTGTAATCAAAATCATCGTTATTACGATCGGTAACCACTTCAATATTTGATGAAGATACGTTCTGGCCAATACTACTTATTCTGACAGTAAAACGTCTTCTTTTACCTCGACTACCACGAATCGTTCCCTTTGTTCTTTCTCGGCCCCTTCCACGCCCTTCGATGTATATCATTAAACTTGTTCCAGCACGGCCATCTTCAACATCATCATCTTCACGAATATAGAAAACTCTTGCTGTTTTCAATTGGGATTCTGAATTTCTCAGAGACGACCTCGTGACTTTTTTCGTAGATTGTCTTGCCTCACTACGATTCGTCATGGCTCATTTCCAGACAAAAACCGATTACTAAATCTAGCAGATTTCGGTTCCTTACTTGCTATAACTATTAGAATATTGTTGTTAAATAATTTGGCCCATACGTACAATCAAAATGTAACGGCTATGACAGAAATTGTATACTATAACATTACTTTTTCCTCCATATGAAGTGGTATTTTCCGTAAAAATTAGATTTCTAATTTTTTACGAAAAATCATACTTCATATGGAGACCAAACTTTATGAATTACTTACCTCAATTTTCTATACTTCCAAATACAGCCTGTTCGTCACACTCTCCATAAGCAGCGGTTTGCAACTGTACAGTCTTCATAAATATCTTACTCCATTATATTCAACTTTTCCCATGTCAAGACTGTTTTGATGGCATGATTCACATGACATTAATCATGGGTGAGTGCTAAGGGTCATACTTCCATTAGATTGGGAACTCTTTTCCACTTTGATATATTCTACTACAACTGAGAACTTTTTTATTGGTAAACTTCAGGCAATTAACAACATTTCATATTATATAACGTATTACAATTTTGTATAACGTAATAGAAGCGAGAACCTATTACTAACATTGAATGTTAGTGATACGCTTCTCGTTTCTAATCACACCGCTCTCAAGTATATATTCAGTGGTATGATGTAATAGTTTCGTTCTACGAACTCCTCGCGGATACAATTAAAATTTTTAAACAATTGTTTTTATTTTTCTCTCAAAACGCATACAAATGAAAACACGATTGGGGGAAGAAAAAAATTCAACAACACACTTCTTCAAATTATCACAGCTTATATCTATTTTCAGACATTTCACTCAACATTTCATTTCCTTTTCTAACATTGCGTTATATTCTCACAGCAATCCATGCACGCAAATTCCTTTGAAAATAATCTTGCATCAAAGTCAGCATCTCGAATGATATTGCTCACTTCTTCAACTTCCTTTCTTCCTACTTGACTTTCCAACATGCAGAAATATACCGCCAAAAACTTGTTCAATACACCAGCTGAACAACTCCAACAGCAGATCAATTAGTGTCACACGAGATACACACACTATTTCGAGAACCCGACAGTTTGTAAATCACCCTTCAGCTTATACTCCAACCGTAAAGGCCCCCACACTATTTGGTACCTACATAGTGTACACGTATCTTCTGTATCAC
>JAULBU010070676.1:0-10552 GCA_032358235.1 Odonthalia washingtoniensis | reverse complement strand
TTTTTTCGTTTAGTTATAGATTGACAGGACGTGCTTCGTTCCACAAGTTCTATACTCTAAACATTTGAACAGTCCATTCCGTGCAGTTCTTTTACGGGAGCTCACTGTATCCATAAACGTTTTCAAGCTGAATAAAAGAGCTTTGTTTTTCATAAAACAGTCCGTTACTTCTCTTCGAAGATCAATGGTAGTAAAACATGCATCCAAACCAACTTCTTTCAGTTCTTCTTCAATTCCTACTTTCAATGTTTCAATATAGCTATCACAGGAAGCTGAATAGAATGATTTCCGCTCAGGAAGAAACATCAGAGGAAGTAGAATTATTCTCTTACAGTTAGCTTCTTTCACACACATCGTATCCACAATACCAGCACGTCACTCCCATAACCTTTCTGTCTCATTTTTAAAATGTTTCAACTAAAATGTTTCCCTCTGTTTCCATGGCAGTAAATTTCCATCCACACTGAGTGCGATTCTGAGAAAAAGTTCTGGAAAGAGATGAACGAAGCTTTCCCTTCCTGCTCCCTTCTCCACTTCTCCCCAATTTCTTCATGAGGCATTTAGTTTAATAAGAGCCCTATTTTCCTTTTTCAATTTGAAATTTTCCACTTCAAGAACATTCACAGTGGTCGCAATAGCCTTCTTATCTGTGTCTGTCTGCATAAGACTATTTTCAGCAGCTTTTAATTTCATTTTGCATGTGTTCAGTTTTATAACTACATTATCCAAATCGGCAGTACCTCGATCGAGCTTCCTCTTCAACACTACAATTTTCTCTTCTGCAGATGCACTTGATCCAAGTGCGGATCCACTACACGAAATTCTTTCGGCTCTTTTTGAAAAACTGTACATCAATGAACCCTCAGGCTGTGCAGTTCCAACATATCCTCCCAATTCAGAACTCCATTGCGGATCTAGGGGATTTACATTACAGGAATACATGGGTTTGCTTCCAGTCGTTCCACTCGTTTACACTGATTGTTGCAAGCTTTTACTTCCTCTTCTTCGCCCTTTCCCAAGAATACTTCCCTGGCTTCTTGTTACAAATTGTTCCCGCGGCGGAGTTTCTCCTTCTTTATTCACGGTACAGCAGAAACTGTCACCATCAATGCCAAAATATAAAGAAGCGTCAGCTTTTCGACGCTCAGCACGGCTAGATTTCCGTCTCAAATTAGAGCGGGCTTCCATTTACTCTGTTCTTATTTCCTCTTTGGATTCGGATGGAGGTTTACAAGCCGAATTAACTGATTGAATGCGGAGAAGGTGTTCTAATAATGCTATGATTGAAATACGTTGCTGGATTTAGATGTTGCAGAGGTCTGAACGGTCTTCTGAACTGAAATATTTGGATTTCTCCTGAATTTCTTTCACCCTTCGACATCCACCATTTTTGCAGTTTTGACAGTACCACTTTTATATTCCATAGACAGTGTCGGCTTTAATTTCTAAAACGTATGGCTTCATATTTTTAAATACAAGATGGAATAGTTTTTAAACAGAGTGTATATGGTTTTAAAAACTACTACTAGGTAGGATAGTATCCACTCTATTTATTTAATTCAATTTCTGTACTGTGCGCCATCCACCCGGTTGCCTTTGAAATGCAAATGATTAACCAAAAATTATTTGTTCAAATAATTATCAGGTATTTAGTAGTTTTATTCGACACATCCAGGTGAATGGATTTTTCAAAATCTATCCGTTGATAATTTCATTATTTCTATGGCTACATAGCTATGATTTTTTAAATATTGTAGCGATGTGGCTATATTCGGATACAGGGCCACGTTTTCCATATATCCCAATTACAAGAACGTTAATGGAAATACTTGTCGATTTCCAGTACAAGTTCAATGACTATATCAGACAAGACTAAGATATATGTAGAACATGATATAATTTAGAAGCAGTGGATAGCTGTATTGCAGAGTTTGTAATCTACTGAAAATCCATTATATTTGATGACTGCTCCAGTAGCAGTTATATAGACATGGTCTTTGCAGAGTGTTTACCTCGTTTTATTTACGTTTGTACGTTTCTTTACGAAATGTGCATTTCAATAAATACAATCTACATGGCTAAATTAGAACAAAACATAAAAATTGTTCCTATTGAAAGGCCAAAATTTAAAGCACTAGTTTTTACAACATAATAAGTTCACTACATTTCGCTACATTCTTCAAGTAAAATTATGACAAGTTTGTGTATTGATCATAATCTTTTCTGATCCATAGCTATTCTTGCAGTTATTTCATGAAAAGGTGTAATACTTGAAATACGCCCAGAAAATCTTCTCCTATCGAAGCCCTTGTCTCTCAGAAGAGTTATGACTTCTTCAATTGGTTTCGTACCAGAATAGCCCTCCAGGAGGAAAAGAGAAACAGCAAGGGATGGAAGCAATGGCGCAGATCGCACAGCATCAATTTCATGCGAGCGGTCTTCATTCTCACATGGCTTGGATATTTCTTCACCTTGAAAACTCATCTCGACTGAGTACCTATCTCTCTCTGCGTCTCTGATTACACTCTCCGAGTACTTCTGGCAGTTGCTATTCAACGGTAGTTTATATTTTTGAGATTACCTGTTGGGGTCTCTGTTCAGGCTCGACGGCTGGTGTGGTTAAAATTTTAAAATTATACTGTCGAACTGTCGGGTATCACGAGAAAAGTTGCGAGAGAGATGGTATGTCTTTGTCATCGTATATATACCGGTATATATACGAAAATATGGATGGTTGAAATCTGATACTTCAATATATTATTTTCATGCAAATTGTATGTAATCTTTATGATACATTTTGACATGACATACACAATCCTTCCTATTTCCAGGTGTACATCAATTACATATCAAATACATATGCATTCCCATATTACTTTTTCATAATTTTCAATTAATTTTTGAATTTCAATAAATTTTCAACCATTCCTGATTACTGTAATTTTACACGTTTCTGAACAAAAATTGGGCTGTATTATTGGCTTCCTTTCTTATGTGTTTAGATTTTTAGCGCACATTTCTCTTCCTTCCCTTCTTTACTTTCACATGCTGCTCTCCTCTCCGTCTTCGCATAGCGACATGCGTTTTTCACAACCTTTGGTGTATCGGTCATCTACTATTGCGATTCACATGATCCAATTCTGCCAGTAGCATGTGGATCTACGGAGGTATCAGACCCCTTTCCCTTACTTGTTGTGGGTAACTACAACTAACTATCTCTTTTCGTTTGACATTATTCTTTCAACTCAACAATTAAAATGACATCTTCATAATTTCCTTTTCACTAACATTTAAATCATTCTATTTTGATGTTTTTGCACTCTTTACTTCGGATTATTGTTTTTAAGTTGGTACACAAGTATTTGAACCGGTAAATCACACTTTCGACATATCGTCTGTCTGATTACCATTCTATTTACAGTACTGACGCAATGTTATTCTATGTTGTTATTTCTTTATATGTACAGGTAGTTCAACGATTACAATTAATTTGGCATACATGTCTTGCGTTGGTGAGCTGCACGTTCAATACTTTTCCGTCTGACTGCCTTCAAGGCAAGTTACTCTAAATTTAGTACTGACATTGACCGTTATTGTTTTTATTTTTTGTATGCATGGATTACCTTGGATGATTACTTTTAAATTGGTATACAACTATTTCAACCGGTAAGTCGAACGTTCGATATATAGTCCATCTGACTGCCGTGCTATTATTAGTACTGACAGAATGTTATTCTATGTTTCTATTTCTTTACACGTACAGGTAGTTCAATGTTTACAATTAAATTGGTATGGATATCTTAGTTTGGTGAGTTTCATGTCCAATTTTTTCTTGTCTGACTACCTTTCTATTTATACTACTAACAGTTATAGTTTTTCACTCTTGTTTTATGAAACCCACAGATACATCCATCTTTATCAACATATTGTCAGACGAAATATCGGTAAGTTTCACTGTGAATGATTTGTTCATCCCAATACCATTCTGTAACTGTTACTGAACTTGACCATCATCTCTTTCTTTTGATTTTATCATTTCTAGTGGTTTCTCGACCGATCGACGAGTCTTTCAGTTTTGTAATGAAATTCTTACATTCAGTTCTTTCCTTTCTATCATATCTATTACTGACATATTCGTATGCGTATATGCATATGTATAAGAGTATATCTATACATGCAAAGTTCTGTATGCATAATACTGCATATTGTTTTCCAATATTTAAATAAATTTATCCTATTTTGATAGAACATACAAAGTTCCATACTGAAAATATCCCTTAGTTCACCCCTAGTTCACATCCGGCTATTTTCAACTTTCTTAGTTCCATGTCAAGTTCAACTACGCATTTGTACATATTTTGCAGTTTCTGGCCAAGCTTTCAAAGCTATTTCTCCGATGTTTTCAGTACCGAACACTGTGGACCATATACCTTTCTCCATAATTTTCAGAAATAACTGTAGTGTGCATTCATTAACCTTCAATAGATGTATGTACATTGAAATGTAACCATTCACAGTACTACTGTATGCGAAGATTTATAAAAAGAAACACATTCACACTTCTGAATAAAATTACGGCCCATCGCATAGTTGTCATACAGACTAATGGAAATTATGGATGACATGTGTAATTGTGTACTACGCATTTCTCCATGCCAAGGAAATTTGACAAGGATGTGTACTGCATTTTCTTTGCTTTTTTGAAGATTCTTGTTACTGTAACATACACGGTCCTGCTTTGATTGAACGCATACACGAAGTTTACGTACAGCAAACTGCACGAAACCCATTATTTAATCAATGTAAACTACGCCTTCATAGAAAATGCACAGATTTAGGCCCGTTCAACATTCCTGTTTCTTTGAATTCAGTACTTATTTTTCTAGTTCAACTGCATCCCCCTTCATATAGCAGTTAAATTACCAGTTTCCAATACATTTTATTCATTCAATGAACCGAAAAGTCAATGCTTTCATTCCTCAGAAATTGCACAAAATGAAAGCCTACATTCCTTTCTGAAGAAACTGACGTATCCGTTTGATGACGTATTCTTCTGTTTCTTCCGACTGTTGGTGGTTGTTCACTATCTCATGTTGTGGCTCTGTTCCCCCGGTGTGGTCTGCTTATCTTCGGTTTGTTCCGAATTGCTGTTCTCGTATTCCATGTTTTTGGTTCTGATTTCATTCTCCTGTTCTGTTTCAAGGTTGTCGTTTAGGACGTTATGGTTCTTCGTTATCGTCCTGACCCATGTTTGTTGAATGGGGTAGTTCCCGGCTGTTGTCCTCCTCCGGAGCCGGGTATCACTTCGGAGTCAATTATTCGTCCGTCAGTAGACGTATAGCCTCTTGAATTTCCTCAGAGTGCGTGGCTCTGGTGCCAGGACTACACGTGATCGTGAAACTCTCTCAACCGACCTGTCGGTTGGTTCAATTACAACTGTATTTCCTGTTACAACATTAACCTTATACAGGCCGTCAGCTACCGCAGCCAGTTTATGGCGGTGTTCCCGTTCATCTATTCGTTTTTGTCGAAAATCGACTAAAGCGGTTCGATCGATACGTTGGCAAAAAGGAGGAGAATTGATAGGCGTGAGAATATTAGCCAGTAATTGACTGGCTTTTGAATGGGTTACACGGGGCACACACGAGGCAACGAGGCGTCGCGTGTAGGCGGAACAATGCTCCGTACAGTAGAAATTAACTCGTGAATCAGGCTTTTCGGTTTAACACGTGTAAGACACGTTCAGTCAAAATGTGCGACACACTCACGTGTGTATGGGAGTACTTACAGTATTCGCCTATTTTGAGAAGTGACACTGCATGACCGAAATCGAATAGCGAATCGTGGAACGGATGTACAATTACTGTAAGATATTCAAGTGGCCCGCTTTAAAAAGGCCACGTGTGAATTATTGACGACGGCGGACGGAAGCGGCGTATGGCGTATATAATTATGCGCAACTTGAGACGAGGAGGAAAAAAATAAAAGATACACAATATCAAAACCCCCCGACAACCCAACATAGAGATCACTCTGGGAGGGCCAATCAGGCAACTTGACTGTCAAGTTACCCAAGAACGTAGCAGCACTAAAAAGGTGAGGCGTACGTCGCGTGTTAGTATTACTGCTAATGGCCGGCCGCGAACAGGGCTGGGGATACCACTCGCAGTATGGTGGAATCGGTCCGTCCCCGTCTGTAACGACAAACCGGTATTGGTGTGTCAGAACTCGATAGACCAACCGTGTGCCACATTGGCCGACGGGGAACAGAACAAAAAAGGAAAAAGTAAGTCGACCAGATTAACATTTATACGATCGTAGAAAAGAATAAAGAACAGCGTAGAAAGTAAGAGGGCACAGCCTGGACAGAAACCACAGTTCAACGCGTAAGAATATCCACGCGTCTGGTAATATTTTCTCCGTCTGTCGCCTTAGTTGGGTGTCGTAGTTACGTTCGTAATGGGCCTTTGCCTGGTTGAGCTTCCCCTTCGTTTTACGAAGGGCCGTTTCCAACCATGTCTTCCAAGTGTCCCTGGCCTCCTTCAAACGGTATTAGTGCTGTTGAACTGTGTGATTGGCAGTTATAGGCGTATGTTAGCGCACTCGTCTAGATGTCCCAATCCTTGGGGTTATTCCCAAGTAGCTGCCTGTTGCGGATTTTATCGTCCGGTTGTATCTTTCAACTTTTCCATTCGTTTGGGCATGGTAGGTTGTGGTAAAGACGATGTGTATGGTCAGGATATGACAAACGACTTGAAATAATTTGGAGGTGAAGCGTCCTCCGTTATCGGAGATTAGTTCCATTGTGGTCCCATAGTTGAAGACCCATTCGTTCACGAAGTGTTTAGCCACTTCGATTGCTGACAACCCCTTCATGCGGACGGTCTTGGTTAGTTTAGTGAAGCAGCATGATAATACCAGTATATACTGGATGCCACGTGCGATTTTGATGAGTTCACCCAAGACGTCGATGGAGACAGACCCGAGTGGTGCTTCTTCCGGAAATAGTTGAAGTTTCGTTGCGTTCTTACGCAGTTTAATGTGGTTTCGGGCACAAGTTGGAAATAGCCGTGCGGTGGCGTAGCAATCGACTGCGCATGCAGGCCAGTACAAATGACCGCAAATTTTCTGGTATAGTTTCCTGCCTCCTGGGTGATCGACGAGTCTGGCGTAATGGTGTATGTCCAATACTCTTCCATTTAAGACATAAGGTATGACTATTTGAGGTTCGTTCTCAGCTTTCCGGATGATTAATCCGTCATCGTTGAAGGCGAAGGCTAACACCACCCCCTCATAAAGTTTTCTACGTATGGTTTGACAGAAGGCGTCCGATTGTCGGGTGATAATCAGGTCCTCCAGGGAGATTTGTTGGAATAACTGCTCCAAGGTTTTTGAACCCGGTAAAGTTGCGCACACCGCGTCGGCGGGAAGTCATCCAGATAGTTTTAATCCAGTTGGTGATCGTCGTCCGTCATTTCATAATTTCTTTCTCGCACACGTGAACCTAAAAGTTTTTTTTACACGTTTCATTCCATCGTGTGTATGGGCGTTGTTGAGCGACAGGAAGGAGGTCTCCTTGTTGGTGTGAATATCCTCTTGGATGGTGAATGTCGGGAGGTCTTCAGTTCCGTCCGCAATTGCTTCAGCAGATGTTCGAAGGCGCGATAATGTGTCTGCTTTCGTGTTCGTCCAACCAGTTTTGTACTGTATGGAAATAGAATTCAGTGAGTCATAACCGCCATCGATTCAGCCTGCCTGGTGGGTCAGTAATTGTTATCAACCAGAGAAGTGCTGAGTGGTCTGTATAAACGGTGAACTTCTCGTAGAGAAGGTATGGACAGAGAGGTTTCAGAGACCACACGAAGGCGAGACATTTTTTCTTTGTTGCTGAATATCCTTTCTCGGCTTGGATCAATGAACGGAACCAATACTCGATAGGTTTTCGTTCCCCATCTGGGTGGGTTTGGAAGAGTACACAGACTACTTCGTAGTTTCTTTCGTCTGTATCGATGAAATATGGGAGGTTTAGTTGAGTTAAAGCCAGTATAGGCGGGGTACAAACGGCCTCTATCAAAAAGTAGAAGTATGGGAGTTGTTCCTGACTCAGTTTGAATGAGTCGGAGTTATTCGTCTTCAATAGTTTGTTAGGTTTTGACGCTTTGTTAATGAATCTTGGTATGAACTGTCTGTAGGCGTTGCACAGTCCGGGAAGGGATCGTAATTCAGTCCTTGACGTTCGTGGCTTTGCTTTACGGAGGGATTCCGTGTTTGTTCGATCTATTTCGATTTCCATTGAACTGATGACGTGACCGAGGTACTCGATGGTACTATTATAGAAATGGCATTTCTTGATTTTCAAGGTTACACCAGCTGCTTTGAGGCAGGATAACATTTCGTCCACATGCTAGATGTGTTCCTCCACCGACTTGGAGTATATAATATCGTCTTCCATGTATATCGGACCGGTCTACTATTTGTACTTGGTAAGAATGAGGTCTAACGCGCGCAGAACTGTTGCTGGAGCGTTTGTGAGCCTGAAGGGCATTCGGTTGTATTGATACGTACCCGCGTGGCATACGAACGCGGTCCTTGGATTGTCAACTGGTTTGATTGGTACTTGCTAATAGCCAGAATATGCATTCAAGGTTGTATAGCTTTCCAGGACCTTTCAGCATGCAACAGTCTTCCTGCTGAATCTCTTTTGCTAGAGGTACTGTAGCCGTTGATGATGGTACTTCGACTTCGTACGTGAGGCCGTTCTCGTACTGTTAGGTCTAAAGCGTCCGATCTCGCTGGTGAATCGGTATTCTGATAATTCTAGTAGTTTTCTGAAATGCTCTGCCTTTTCCTGTCATCAGGTTGGGGCTTTTTCTTTCTTCATTTATACTACGAAAACGTCAACCTTCAACTCGGGTGTGTCAGCTTTCTCCTATCTGAAGAACACTCCTTTGAGACACGTGTCGGTTTTCTTTTCCTTTTGTGCTCTGCTACACGTGTGTATCCTGGATTGTTCCCACCTGTAGATCGTGGGTGGTTTGGTGTCCAAAGTGTGTGTGGACATTCACGTGTGTTCCTGGCTCCCCATTGGACCACTTGTTTTTCACTCTTTCCATTTGTATAGCCATATGTGTTGCATTGAGGCTTACACATATGCTACAGGTTGTGAAAATCTTGGTGTCTCCAAGTGAGTGAATACACTTGTCTATACCAGGAAGTGGGTGGCTCTCCTTCACGAAGGCTTGATTAAGCTTCCGGTAGTCGATACAAAATCGGAGTTTACTGTCCTTCTTGGGCGCGAAAAGGACAGGTGCTGCCCATTCATAATAAGCATGTTCGATCACTCCGGCTTTGAGGGGTTTGGTAAACTCGAATTGTTCGCGTTCTCTGGTCTTTTTCCTTCCCGATACGGTGATGATTTGAACGGCCTTGTGCCGGGTATGAGGTCAATGGCGTGTTCGGTGACATTGATGCTCCTCAACTTTCAGAGACACATGGGTTCGCGCTTTGTCAACGTAGACCTGATCTTGTCATGGTATTTCTCTGGTAATCCCAGTGGAATCTCTGCCGCCTTCGTTGGAGGTTCGTCTTGGTCCATGTGCGACTCTCGTAAGTCCGCGATATGTTTTTTAGTTAAGGCCGGGTCTTTGGCGTATAACTGGCACTTCCAAAACAAGGAAGGTGAGCGCTTTGATGGTTCCGACTCGAGGACTAGGTAGAGAATTTGGGCGTGAGAAATATTCAACCCGACGAGTGAGGTGGAGTACTGACTTGCGTTAGCAATATGTTGATTTAGAAGCAGGATCTTTGAATGTTCTAAAAATTTGGCGACTAATATCCGGAAATGTTTTCTGTCGGTTACATCGGCTATTCCTGAGACCTCTAGAGATAAGTTGTTGTCGTAGAGTCGTGATGTTGGTTCGACGAAGATTAATCCTTGGCTAACCGTTGGGACTGGACCCTGGTTTGAGTTTCCGGTTGTATTACCGTCTGTTCCGCTACATGTATCTTTGGAAAAGTCCTCCCCTTGGGTGGTATGTATTCCTTTTCCTCTGGTAACGGTGGAGCGTTCAAGAGTCTCTTGTTCGGTTTCCGAATGATCTAAACTGTGGCACCTTCGTCAAGTTCAACTAACCGCTTACGCGGGCGGATTGCTTCGACATGTTTGTCGTATAAATCACAACCGAGGATGACCCACTTTTCTAGTCGATCGACCACGTAGACAGTCACCAACTCCGACTGCGATCCGAGTTGTTCAGCTACTGTTATAGTCTCCGCCATATTAAGTGATCTGTTGTTAACGTCTCGTATGTTGGTCGACCCTTTGCGGGGATTGATGAGTTTCTCCGATCCATATAGTAGATCGGATCGTCTGATGAAACTGGAAACAGTACTGGTATCCAAGACTGCGGCAAACCGTTTTGATGAGCTTAAGGTGAGGCCAAGGTTGGCATAGAAACGATAGTTGAGTCTGGCTAATACGAAGACCGCACCTTGCGTGCTTTTATGGGTTACTTTCCACCATGGGCATTGGAGACAACCAAAACTGCTCGTT
>JAULBU010070665.1:0-10556 GCA_032358235.1 Odonthalia washingtoniensis | reverse complement strand
ACGGTGATGAGGAAATTGACGTACTTCTGGACATTGTGGAGGAAGAAGAACCACTTCGTAGCAACTGCTGTAGCTTGTTGACGAGCAAATTAAACAACTGCGCATCTATCAATACCCGTCCGAGAAGAGATGCCGATTCCGTTAAGATCAAATTTGAGCGTCTGACAAGTACGAAGAAGCCAACTGGAGATCCATCATGCCCACTTCGCGTGCGCAGTGAAAAGCGTATAGCGCGAGCTATTGTGGACAAGTCAAAAACCACATCAATTGGGGACGAATCAGCAGAAGACTCTGGTAGTGAGAGTGAAAGGATGAGAATACATGAGGAAATGAGCGAAAATGGTAACGATGAAATGGAGCGAAGAATGCACCGTTAGATCAATAAAATTCTTTGTTCTAGAAATAACAGGCGCAAAAGTAGACCCGCGATTGTAAATGATGATGATGATGATGATGATTATATGATAGAATCTGTAGAACAAATGACAAGTAGTGTATCGAAATTGGTGGACGTTATTAACAAGCCACGTGTTGAAAATATGATCACCTGGCTCTGTAGGATGGTGAAAGATGGAGTTGCTCATTATCGTCCGTGAATAGCTCTATCGTGTTCTATGTATCAAGCTGCGCAGATTGGTAAACATTTGGGATTGACTGGGCTACTTGTTTCAGAGATACGGAGAGTTCAAAATGAATGTTATACACGTGTGATAAGATACACACGTACGTGTTGTACACATATTGGTACGTGTGTCCAGAACGTTTGGAGAATCTAGACACGTGTAATATTTGTCGTATTTGGCACCCGCCGCCGCCGCCGCCGTCTAGAAGCTTCTCATTTTTAATGTTATTTGTGATTCTGAGTAGTATAAATCTGAGGCAGATAGCCGAGACTGATAAAATTTTCGAAGTCATCCATCCTTTGATCAATATCACAAATAAACGTCCCACTTTTTGTTTCAACGTTTCTATCATATCCTTTTTGACCTTTACATCGGCTTATGGGCCCAGTTCACGGAATCTGTCAACTGTTCCGTCTATTCTATCTGCTCGATATCTTCAGCTGTTGGCAATAGTTTTCGTCTCCTTCTAATTGTTTGTTTTTGTTCGAGATATTGTTTTTGTTTCTCAACCAAACTTTTGGGATTTCATATTTTTCAACTATTTTCAACAACTATTTTCAACTGTCGTGTTAATTCACTGTTCGGAATATCTCAAAAATTTGCGGTCATTTACGTGGTTATCTTCTGTGCTGATCTTGTTAGTTCTATTTGGTGCCGTTGCTGTTTGCGTATATTCCTGAAGCGGTAGAACTAGATTTCCGGTGACGTTATTATGGCAACTTGTAGCAACGTGATACTCTTTGACTTACAGCCCCCATTGGTTCTTTGAGCAGATAACAGTGTTGGTTGAAAAACCTGGTGTTTAGCAAATTTGGTGGTTTGACGGGGTGTTGTAACGTCTGACTTTCTGTGATTTTCTCTTTTGGTGGTTTCTTTGTATTCCGGTCCCGAATTTAGCAAGATGAGCACTTGACCACGTCTAGCTTGGATCCACGTCTGATTTTCATTAAATTTCTGTATTTGGTTTGCCTAGTTTAATCCTCGCCCAGACTGGTCAGATTGTTTTGTCTTGATCAGTGGAATTGCAACTCGTATAAGCCCAGCTGGACTGATATCCCTTTTTCCGGATCTGGCTAATAGTTTTTAGAATAGTTCTGGGACTGCAGTTGTCAGCAGATGTATCGGTCTACATAAGGTTCTGTTCGGATAACAGTTCCTTGGTGGGTCACTTTGACGGTCTTGTGTGTTCCAAAACTCCTATTTGAAAAAATAATAGGCGTGGGTGGAAACGTTACTCTGTATTTCGAGAACACTCTACCCATCTGGTTTTTTGAGCAGTGTCTTACAGTACGTGTTACTTACAGTGGGTTCTAAGGTACCAAAACCTCTTACGAACCTCCTTGCTGCCATCAGTAGATTCGGGGTCAGCGATTTTCTTATAGTGTGAAGATTGACATTTTGGTACAACAGCTATTTGGTAGTACTGGCTTTGGGAACCTGAAAAAATTTTCAAAAACCTGGTCGGAATGATTAAAATCGTCCTAAACTTGGATAAAGATCCCTAGTTCCGAAGAAACAATTGGAAAAATGGATGAATCCGGTGAGATTGTAAATATTGAAGAGTTGAACGACTCCAAATTCCATGCTTGGATGCAAAAACTTATTCTTCTGCTCTCCTTACATGACCTAGATCAGTACATCGAGGATGATCCTGAAAGAATAGATGATTTAGAATTAAATAAATGGCACGAAAGAGATCGTAAAGGCAAAGGTCTTATTGTGTTGTCCCTTTCCGACGAAAATCTCTAGCATGTTAGAGACGTGGTATCAGCCAAACACACATGGGCAACAATTATGAATGGGTTTGAACATCACAGTCTCCTGAACAAACATTCTGCTCGTCGAAGATTTTATACCGTCAACATGGAAAGTAGTAAAAATATGTTGACATATCTGAACCGTGTGAAGCTCCTCGCTGTAAAATTGAAATCCATGAATGTAGATATCGACGATAAATAGCTATCCATGGAATAATTGAATGGCCTTCCGCGAAGCTACGAAGCTTTGATCTTGGAATTAGATACTCTCGGCACTGGGGATTTTATTTCACTTTCGATCTTGTCAAAAGTCAACTGTTCCAGGAAGAGCAACGTGCTGTAATGCGTGAAAAACTGACTCCAAGCCGTTCTGATTCGTCTGCTATTTTGAATGTTCTGGGACTTTTTAGAAGTTCCCAGATCGACCCTTTAAAGTGCTCAAACTGCAAATATGATGGCCATACCTCGGAACGTTGTTGGAGTAAGAATGTCCATGGTTCATGCTCACGGTCTCCACATGGTTATCGTCCGAAAAAAGGTAGGACGAAGATGAATGATCTTGTTGGGGAAGTACTGGGAAGTAATGAAATTACAGTTAAAAAATTACCCAAACTTGAATACATGTGCCTAATGTCTAAAATAAAAAAATCCTATTTCGCCGCCTGCCAGTCCTTCGTGGATCATTGACTCTGTGTGCACTTCCCATATGGCCTTTTTTATGTCTCAATCGCTACCTATAAGCTGATCACAAGTGCCACAGTTGAAATGGGAACAAAGTCACAAGCAGTAGCAGCTGGACATGATGATGTCCTCCTGAAAATGTATGCTGGATCTGCAGTGACGCTTTATATATTGCAAAATGAATTAAATGTTCCAAGTTTTGAATATTCTCTACTGTCATTGAGTGCAATGGATGCAGAAGACGTCCGTACCATCTTTCGAAGATGGAAATTGCAGAATTGTTTCAAAGTCCAATATAATCGCAACGGCATCCTTACGTGGATCTCCGTATGTACATAATGTTGAATCAACAAAATGTGGTAGTGAAATGGCACATGTGAGTACGGTGAAACTATGGCATGAGCGTATGTCACATGTAAATTCGAAGGGAATATCCCAGATGATATGTCGAAGGGTGGTACGTGGTGTCAAAAATCTCAGTTCAAATAATTATATTTGTGATTAATTCGTAGCCGTAAAAGCTTATCGAAAAGCGATTCTTAAACTGAGAACGTCAAAACGTTGTGAATGATAAATTGACATGCTACACTCTGATGTTTGCGGTCCTATGGAAGTTGCTTCCATCGGTTGCTCTCCGTACTTAGTCACACTATTGACGACCACTCCAATTGGGCTGTTGCATTTCCTATGCGGCGCAAATCTGAATCTGCAGAATGCTATTTGATATTTGAAACATTATCGGAACAATACGATACGGGATGGAAAATTCATGCGTTACTAGCAGACAGTCGTGGAGAATTTTTGTCAAGCTCGCTGAATAAATATTTTCAAAAGAATGGAATCATACATGAAATCACCACCGCATATACAATGAACCGTACTCTTCTGGAACTCGTATGTTCGATGATAAGTCACAAGGCATTGTCAAAAGCATTTTGGGCGGAAGCCCTTGCCACGGCTGCGAATATCCAAAATCGAGTTACAAGTCGTGCCCTGCCTGTAGATGCGACTCCATACCATATATGGAAAATAAATCGTCCTGTGATTTCAAAACTGCGGGTATTTGGATCAAAATGTCGGTACGCTATTCCGAAACAAAAGTTGAAGAAATTTGGACGCTTGGAGTTGCCTCGCAATTTTTATTGGGTATGCTGAACAAAGTAAGGTAAAAAAATATTGGATGCGAGATTGAACGAAGTAATTCTTTCGCAAGACATGACATTTGAAGAGACAGGAAAGAATGGCCTTATGCCGAAACGAAGTGTGATATAACTGAATATGGATGACATGTCGGATGAAATGCATACGTACCTAGATTCCAGTTTTGACCAGGATGAATCTGATACTGATGTTGTGGAAGGACCTGATCTGAATAATCCGAATACATAAGTTGTGGAACGACCTGCATCATTGAAAAATACGGATGAATCTGGTTCAATTCCCTCTGCTACCTGAGCTGAAAGTATTACTGATTCCGAAGCTGAACCCACAAATACCTCTACTCACATTGAGGTTAGTGGTAACAAAGAAGTCGGGGATGATGAACATAGTCGCCCGAATAGATCAAGACGTGCCCTCAGTCTTGGTGACAGGGACTACTGGCGATGAAATACGATTAACGGGCGTTCTTGAAGTCCCAAGTTCCACTTACATATAGAAAAGATGTATGCGGAACATATGAAAAATTCTGGAAATATGGTATTGATAATTAAGTGTCATCCTTGTTAAAGCAAAACACATGGAATCTGGTGCCCAGTTACGAGGCTAAGAATATCATTACATGTAAATGGGTATTTCAGGTAAAAGAAAAGGTTGGTGAGCATTGAAAATTGACAAATTTCGGCAAAGCAAGTATTTGTGCAAGAGGTTTCGAACAGTTAGAAGGGGTGAACTAAGGAGAGGGATTTTCCTCTGTTGTGACGTTCACAGCTGTTCGGACCGTTTTAGCTTTAGTTGCTCACCTGGACCTTGAACTCTATCAGATGGACGTTTTCACCGCATTTTTGAACGGTGACATTGAAGAATGTATTTACATGGAGGTACCAGAAAGTGGGAAACATAATGGTTTTAATAACACTGTGTGTTAACAAATCAAGGCTCTTTATGGTCTGAAACAGTCTCCGAGATGTTGTAACCTGAAAATTGACCCATTCTTGGTTGACCAATTGGTGATCCAAAATTATTACGGAGATCCATTCCTTGCCGTCAAAATGGATGGAGCTGGACTGTTGATGATCATTGCACTTTATGTAGACGACTTTTTGCTAGCTAGAAACACCATGGACGCCACTATTTGGATGAAAAATGAGCTCAAGAGCCATTTATAAATGAAAGACTTGGGAGAAGAAAAAGCTTGTTTGGGTTTGGAAACCACTAGAAACCGCGCTGAGAGAAACTTATTCTTGACACAGAGAAATTACATATGCAAGGGCTATTGGAAAGATTTTGCATGGAAGATAGTCGCCCAGAATTAGCTCCCATGACCGGTACTATTGCATATGAGGAACGTTAAAAAATGGATTCAAGAGACCGCGATGGAGAAGCTATAAAAGTTTTCCATATAGTGAGCCTATTGGCTGTTTGATGTACCTCATGAATGAAACTTGGCCCAATCTCTCATTTTCAATACGAAAACTGTCCTAATTCTGTGAGTTGCCCCTGAGAAAACACTGGACTGCTGTGAAACGAATACCTTGATATATGAGTGGAACGCGTACGATCGGGATATATCTTGATGTATCACAAAGTATGTAAGATCATGGGTATATGGATTATGATTTGGCTGTTGATGTAAGTGTTCGCAAATAGACTAGTGCATATGTATTCATGATGGCAGGTGGTGGATTTAGTTTTTGTTCTCGTAACAAGAAAACTGTCCTGGCAACATCAATTTGTGAATCTGAGTACATTGCCTTGAGTGCAGATTGAAAAGAATCTGGATGACACGGTTGTTTCGAAACCTGTTTTCAGCACAGGAAAATGGCAATTAGATCGTGGTCTGTAGTGATAGCCAAAATTCCATGAAGCTCTATGGGAATGAATCTATAAATAGTCGAAACAAGCTCATAGAAATCACATATCATTTTGCCAGAGACTTGGTAGCTAGAGGAGATATGAAACTTCAATACAAGTCCACATCAGATATGGTTGCAGATATGCTGATAAAACTTCTTGAAAACGTAAAGATTTAGAAGCAGCGAGATTTTTGAGGAATACGGAGAAAAGTTCAACTATGAAGTCAGTGATCAAGGAGAGTGTTGAAAATGTGATCACCTACCTGTGTAAAATGATGAAAAATTAAGTTGCTCATTATCGTCCGTGAATGGATCTATATTGTTCTATAGATTAAGCTGAGAAGATTGGTCAACATTCGTATTGAACGGACTACTTGTTTCAGAGATACGGAGAGTCAAAATATGAATGTTATAAACTTGTAATAAAATACTCGCGTATGTGTTGTACACATATTGGTACGTGTGTCCAGAAATTTTGGGGAATCTAGTCATGTGTCATATTTGGCATTTTTGGCACTCATGCCCGTCGCCGTCTAGAAGCTTCTCAATTTTATTGTAATGTGATTCTGTGTAGTATAAGTATAAATATGAGGCAGATGGAAGAGACTGATGAAATTTTCGAGTTCATCTATCCTTCCATCAATATCACAAATAAACGTCTTCTGTTTTTTCAACTTTTCTGTCATCTGCCCTCTGACCTTTTCGTCATCGTAATCTACATTTTTACTCCATCGAATATTGACGAAGTTACAAACGGACATAAAATGCATTGTAAAGCAAGAGTTCGAAAACTCCAAAAATGAATTATCTACCACGAATGAACAAATTTCAGAGCTCTGTAGCCCTATTCTCGTATCTTTATCGGGGTAAAGCAGAATTTAATATTCATTTTCGATAAAAACTTTATTCATTTTCTAAATTGTTCTCCGTTCATTTCATCAATAAACCTTTTCATCCACAGTTCAGTATCTACTTCTTCAGATGCGTACGTAGTTCGAATCTGATTCCCCAGGTAGAAAAAATCAGGAATGAGTTGTGGATGCGTGGGGGTTTCCCACGAGGAATGGCGGATGACAATATTTTTACAATTTTTTCAATTTTTTCCTGGTGTATACAGTCATGAATGGATCATGATTGGAGGGACATTGAATCAAATAGAAACTATTAATTATTATGGACCATAAGTTGTGGACTGAAAGAATCCAGAAAATCAAACCAACCATTCGTTAGCCATTCCGGGATAATAAAATTACTTTTAATGCATACCATGCAGCCATTCGCCCGCCACCTCAGTGACCACTTGGATGGTGGGTGGCTGGCTGCATGGTATTCCAGTGAGAAGGTGCTAGTAATAACTTATTCGGGAAATATATGAAAGAAACTTTATTAAATATATCAGTCGACGAGAAAATGTCTTATGTACTAATGAAAAGAATTCGTTCTGCAATTTCAAATAATTATATCGTAATAATTATATTGTACGTAATGGTGAGTGTATGAGTCCTGCTAAAATGGTTTCTAAATTAGATTTATACGGTGTAATTTTACAGAAAGGAAATGATGTCAGTGGTACTTTACTTCGAAGTAAAAGTTCATCACAAGATAATGGTGGTATTTCCACTGGGGTAGCTGTTTTAGACAGTCAACTACTTATATAAATTAATTATTATTATCATTTTAATTTTTCTGACGTTGGTGATGTGATCTTTGAGGTATTTGCATTCGACATAGGGCTAGTTTTTTGGAAATGTAATATCATAGAAAAATTCACCTTGACTCTTATCATATTTGTTTGATAGGAGATTCTTTTATAATTCTACAATCAATATCAGTTCTATCATCCACATTTAGTAACTCAATTACAGGAGGAGTGGCAGGAGAACGCCAAAAATTTGAAGTTCACATTACAGGAATACCCATTAAACTCGCAAAAATTAAATAGACAAACGAACAGAAAATGAAGTAAAAGCAAGTCATAAATTACATATACCATCGATAGAATAATTAACTTCTTTAACACAAGCAACAAATTGTAGTTGACTTCATAAAATAATTTGTGTTGAAAACTCTAAATAAAGCGGTAATTCATTAGCTGTCCATCCAGCCATATCACCAACTAATTTAACATTTAATAAATACATTACTTGATTAAACAGATGATGAAATTGAAGATGGTGACGATAAAAATGAACGGTAAACATGAAATGATGTACATATATCTGATATTGTAGAGACTATATTTGTTAATAAATCAACTAATAACCATTACAATAATGATGGTACTATAAAATAGAGTAAGTATGAAAAAATCGGTATAATTTTAGAATTATTTGACATCTTGCTATTCTCAATAATGGCGGTGCTGATATTATAATTTACATCATGACAAATATTACTGAATATACAATAAATATGACAATTTCAACTATTTAAAGTACGTCTTTAACTTAGTCTAAAAAAACTTAGTGTATCTCTCAACGGTTTAAAATCAGGAAACATGTGTAACATAAATATTTGAAAAGTTTTTGAAGCATTTGTGGTTAAATTTCCAACTATGTCTACTAATATAGGTGATTCACCGTTTTGGGTATAATCTCACGCATTGGAAGCGGATAATCCATCTCGTAATAACATAGATGTGTTAACAACTGTAAAGCCGACACGTGATAAACTTTGGCTGAAGCTTGAAAAATATCTAATGTGTCATTTGATCAATTAATTAATGTATCATTTCCTAATAATCCAAATGATGTAGATATATATTAAAAATATCAATATACTTGAAAATGGAACCAATGTATGGACTGTTTTTTGGAATTGCTCAATCTTAACTTATACATTATTTTATTTGTTTGATTATTTCTAAATGTAAACCGTATTATTAAATGAATTATAAGAGCTAATAATAAAGCCGTTCCCATTATCAAAGAGAAAAATGACGTTAATGATACAGGTAATAAATATGAAGATCAGAAATCAAATGTTGTTGATTCTGTTGACCATCTTGGTGTATTTTTGAAGAATAATACTGACGGTTATTGCGTTATATCCGGTGTAAAATTGATAAATGCTTGAATAGTAGCAGACATTTTAGTTTCTTTCCACTGATGGTGAAAAGGGCAAGAGGTAAAGTGAAACAACGAAGATGAGAACAACTACATAGTTTGTATTATTTTTACAACCTTGCTGAATAAATCTATAAAGAGATTCAAACCACTCTCCCCGTGACATCGACGCCAATAGTAACGAACAATATCATAACAAAACAATATCGTTATCAAGGGCGACATAAAGGTCAGGATCAACATCAGTCTTCGATGATAGCAACAACATTGATCAATAAAACCAGGAAAAATATAAAACAATTAAATCCTCTTTTTCATCATTTCTTTTCATTCTTCGTTACATTCATGTCTTCTTCTTATCATAATATCTATATTGCCTACAAATCAATTGTTATTACGCACAGGTTCATTACATGTACCCTTTCTTATATTTATACCATCATTCACACTTACCCTTATTCATATAATATAATAATAATATAAAGGCAACACCATGCTATGTAAATCGATTTACCATAATCTCACCATTTTTCATAATTTTATTCATATTAAATTTTAATCAATCTTTAAAATATATAGCTCTAAAACTTAATACCTACCTTATGTTCAGCATATACTATATTTCCAATAATACTACAATTATTACCTACATCACTGAATGATAATATTTACGTCACCTTGCTTATATTGGATTCATATATCCTTACAGCAGTACAAGCGTATTGGCTCATTTAGTTTCGAATCGAAAATCTTTTTCATCAAAATGATTTCTTCATTTATGTTTTGTTGATATTATCATGATTATTTATATTCTATTTATTATGAATCTACTACCTTTTCTTTTTGGTATTTCAATAGCTCTTTTTGTACACTATTCCTCTTGTTCTTCTGTTACATCTTCATCTTCATCACGTACGGGATTAGTTTTGAAATTTATTGTATCCGTTGTCTGTTTTATACTATCGCTTATTTTCGTTCGTTCATATCCTTTATCTTACAGGGTGTCACAAAAGTCCATGACGAAAACTCCTAGCCACAAAAAAATATAAAGAAATTCTCAAAAATTGTCAAATTTTGTAGAAACGTTGTGAACCTCTGAAAGTTTTTTTCCATGCCTATAAAACGTTAAAATCTTCACGTTAAAAAAGTCAAGAAATGTTTATCAAAATGGAAAGATTTTTGGCCTTTACACCACGACAGAAAGTAAACTGCGTATCTTGGTACAATGAAACCAAGTCCATCACCCAAACACATCGTAATTACTGCACAAAATATGGAGAACGTCCACCGGTCCGCAATTCTATCTTACAATGGGTTGAAAACTTTCAAAACCAAGGACCCGTTGAAAATCGATCTCGAAGTGGGAGACCCGAAACGGCAAGTGAGCAAGAGCAACGAGTTTCTAACTACTTTAAT
>JAULBU010070654.1:0-10557 GCA_032358235.1 Odonthalia washingtoniensis | reverse complement strand
ATTTTTTCTTTTGTGTAGGACCACATCTTTTGGGTGGCTTTTCACAATCACCACGTGTATTTAGGACATTGTTGCCCATTTTACTGTACCGATGGCTCTTACTCCGCTACCTTGTACTGTACGCTCCCCTCCTGCCATTCGGCAGCAAGTTGAGCCTACTCAAGACGTTTTTGCGTGTAACTGTATTCAATTCTAATATAGATAAGCAACTTCGAGTCTGAACCTAACCCTGAAACTTTTGTTTCTTCGACGATAACGGAACCCGTTTCGGCTACGATAGGACCTTAACTTCTCTTGCGAGAGTGGCTCAACCGCACTTTACAAGCGCGTTACTTTTATCAACTCACCTCACGTCATATTCACATCCACCTCTTCACTAAGAGTCAAGATAAATACGCACCTGATCCATCTACCACCACCTACGACATTACGATCCCTCCCTCTCCTTTTTGGTGGAGGGCAAACAGCAAACGAGTTACTAGGAACGAAGGGTCACGAAATCCGTTTAGTGCTCCATTTCCTCATATCTCTGGAGTGCATTTCACTACATCTAGTCCCACAGCCTAGAATCTTCTAGGTGTCAATTGGATTCAGATGGACACCTACAAGACTAGGGGAATTCCAAAGCCCGTATTTCGCAGAACCGGGTCTTTGACTGGCAGCTTACCCACTGGCTCACGTAATGATTCCCGTTTCACATCAAGAACCGGTTTTGTGGACAATCCCGCACCGCTAGGTGGACAAATAACTCGTGAGGAAACTATACAGGCCATATGTGGTGAGTAATCTGCCGACCTGGAAGAAAAGAGTAACAGACTTAACAGTACGTCTGGAACAGGAACTTACCCGCAAGCCTAAATTTGAGGAGGAGTTCAAAAACCTCCAGATGAGATTACGGCAATTAAGAAATCCCTCGCCTAGAAGATCTCCAACAGAGTCCGTGGACAAAGCCGTGAAATTTTTACGTGCGGATAAACGCACTCTTGGAACATGGGACATCAATACAACAAAATTATACTATCGAGATGAAATAAAAAGAACAATACATCCCAATACAGGGCCCAAAAGACGCACCTCAACGTCTAAATTTCTGTCGAAAAGGGCATCCGCCGTACAACGCGATAATTCACGCAGTTAAACCCGAACCGCAAATCGTGAGTCATGTTAGTACCACCCTTCTTCATTTTCCGGTGCCTGTCGTTTGTGTGAATACGATTCCTCTTCATCAGAGGAAGACGACGAAACCATTGGTCAAGACTCGAACTTTATCGCCTTGAAAGGAAACCGTTTTTTGAACGTTAGAAATGACCGAAAAACCTATGATTGTCCTCGTCCAAGCCATTAAACCTGACCTTCGACCAGGTAATATCATATCGGTATTATCGTTTAACCCGCACAAGCAGCAGCTGAAACAGCACATCCACAGGTGAGTTACAAAGCCATCTCAAGGGCCTGGAACTCACGAAGAATGAACACCGATTTTCTGGTGCTGAAGTCTGTTTCAGGGATTGCCAACCACTATTAAAATCTTCCCAATACCCAAAAAGGCCTAAAAATAACTGTGGTTTTATTTGAAATGTTGAAATTTTTTTGTGCTACTCAGAGCTAAGAGATTTATTTGAAATTTTGAAATTTGTATTTTGAGGCACTCAAAATTGAGCGAATATGATCTTTCTATAATAAACTACAAAATGCAGACGGCATGTATTTGATATTGTCTAAACGATTCTCTAATTTTGGTAGCCCAGAAATATTTAGTTTTTTTGAGATGATATCAGCATTTCCTATTTTCAGGACTACTTTAACACAAGCTTGGAGATAATTTCACATGAGAGAAAGAGAAAATCAACACATTTTATTTATTTAATTACTTTGCTTAATAACAAGAACCAAGAAAGATTACTTACGACTTCTTACTGAGAAAATCAGTTTCAATGTGCCCGCCGTTTAATTTAAAATTATTCCAGGTTAATCAATTATTGTTGTGGAGTACGTTCAATTGGAAATAATATCCTTCCGTTTTTAAAGATAAGATCTGTTGAGCCTCTGTACTAGACTTAATGAATGCTCTTTTATATTCGAGTTTTATGTTATAAATCACTAGCCTGGTATCCTCTTTACTTGCCACTCGATGTGACTTAGTTGCCTATGTTGTCCTTTGGTTACCTTCATAATCGAGTCACGGACTAGTAGGCTCGCGACCCTCACGGAGACGCGTAGAGGACCCTAATTCGCGGTCGAACTACCTACCGCTGCTAATGACGCTAGCTGACAAGTAGATTGCGTCACACATAGGATGTCTCCCAGTATGAACCGCGTGATGTCCTTGTCGTGATCTGCCCTCCAAGTTGAGGGTTCGCAGCCGCTTCGAATCTCTCGTGGTTTAGGCGAAACAGGGGGTTGGGTTGGGTTATGTTAATGTGTTCTTTTATTAGTTCCTCCTTTTCTAGGTTTGATTGTCGATCTTTTATACCGTCCATAACAGGTGAAGATTATGGTTTGATACGTGTAATATTTTCCCTCTCTATTAGATTATCTTCTAATTCTATTTAATTTCCTACACGTGTCCTCCGTACTGTACTTTTGGCATTTAGAATATAAATGCATGTGATAACTCTATAATTGCATATCCGATTCCATTGTTCAACTAGGTTTTACTATCCCATACCTTTGACCAACATGGTACCAACATACTTTCTTTTCTTTCTTTATTGTTATGACAAACATATTTCTGAACGGGTATGTTCGCGTGGTGTATCGTATATTTATCCTTGACACTAAAACGTATATTAATAAAGTTATTAACACTCCAGCGCTTCAAGTTTTGGTATAGAGGATATCGTGCAACCAACGGCATTTACCTCAAAACCGTTTGTCGTCATAAGTTTCCAGAGGGGACGAGTGTCACCGAGGGCTTGTTCAGGCAGTCGATCTGCGAACTTTGTTTTCCTGGGATCCAGTTGAGTTTTGCTAATTAACCATTGTCATAACTCTCCTGAAGGGCGTATATGTCGATCTGGAGACGCTTTTCGCAAGGTTCCCCATCCTTAGCTATCACCTTCGAATCAACATATGCGTCAATGTGGAGTTTCGAATCCAGGTTTTCTTCAACCATGTAGCGTAGGATTAACGCGGGATGAAAAGCCAGGATGAGGGCATGTACTTCTGCTGCTAGCACAGAGCTGGCCACACGTTTACATCGGCTGGATGCATAGTGAACGATATTAGCATTATCGTGCTGGTCTACAAGAAGTAGGAGGTATCCTAATTGGCTGCGGTAATCCCTCGCATTACCAAAGGCGTCGTTGATGACGAGAACCAGTTCAATCGACTTCATATCTAACTTCACGAACGTTATCCATATTTTATTCGTATCGTGGAGGCGTTTGATGTTGTTATTAAGTGCCTTAGTTTCCGTTGTTGTCATCGCTTCTTGCCGTGGCGATAAGTTGGATTTCCGCGAATATGTCCGGGCGGGTACAGACGCCAATATATTGGGCGAGGGCACGGTTGCTGACAAACCAATTGTTGTCTGTGGGGAATTTAAGTTTGTCCACCTTGTCAGTTTGCGTCATCTGGATGTTCTTGTTGCTTTGTTTTTGTATGTTTAGTCTGTTGAATCTTAAGGTGCTGTCATGTATGAAGGTTTTTTCCTTGCTAATGAATTTCATTAATGCTCGTTGCTCGTCGCGTAGGAAGTTTTCGATACCAAAAGGGAGTCAATCGTCAACTTGGAGTGTGACTAAGCCATCCAGATATCCATTATGTTTGCGAACCAGTACACATGGATCTACATGGGTCCTGGTCATTTGTAACTGCTCAAGGCGGTTTTCGAGATAGTTCAAATACCAGTGTAGCCTAGATTCTGGTATCCAATAGAGTGGTTTTACCACTTTAAGTACCATATATTTTTGTAAACCAAGTTCAGGTGGAGCTTCTATGTACACCGGTCTCTCGAGTTCAGTTTTTCTCTCAAAGTAGGCTCGCGTTTTATCACGCGTGAAAACCTGAACGTGTGATAAGGTCGCTGCTAACACCAGTAGGAACCTCTGGGGGTACCGGGGTACGGTTGGAGATTTAGTAGCTATCTTAGTAGAGTCCATGTCTTTATAATTTTGTGCAACTAGAACGCTCTTGCGTCTCATCCCCTTCTTGGCGCGCTTCAACTCGCCAATAAATCGACTACCAAATATTCTGGTATCAGCGGGGAGTCTGTGTCTTGGTGTCAGATAAAATTTACCATTGCCTATCAATCCGCGTAGTTCAGCCTTCCGTGCTTCCTCAAAGTCTTGTGTTTCCATCGTTGCCAATGCTTCAGTGTGTATGTGTATATTTGCCTTTTTATCCAATAAATCCATGTCGGATTTGATACAGTTTTTGACACATATTGAGCAGAATAAACGTCGTGCACGGAGGGTCTGTACAACTACTGTCTCCCCTTCTATTTATATGAGGCGGTGTGGTCCTTCTCAGCTCTTCGATGTCGTGCGATATATCCATACTAGTGCTCCAGCGGAAAGTTTTCTTAATTCAGTGGATTTTTCAACATCACGGGGTCCATGGGAGTGAGTAAGACTAAAGGCCAGTTTCCTTTTTGCTTGTTTCTTTTGAACCTATTGTATAGCATCGTCTATCAATTCAGCCCGTTGGTGTTGAGTGGCCGCTGGAGTCACGCGGGCAGTTCTGAGGATTCCTTCGTAGATAAGGAGCATGGGACAAAGGTCTTCGGGTCAGATCACCGAGTTTACGGCAAAATTATCCGTGCGAAGACAGTCTTCATCAGACGTGGTCTTATCCAGGTTGTCCCGGATGGTAATAAAGGCGCGGCCTAGGGGGCGTGGTATCTTTCTACGGTGCAAATGGCGCCTGAAGGTTCGTTCGGTGCTTCTTTGATCCGAATTACATCCTCCAAAGCTGCCTTCCTAAAATCCTTTAATTTTTAGTTTGACCCTTGATCAATGTGGAAAAAGTCCGGCAGTCCGCAATAGACCAATGACCACATCCGAAGGATAGCCTTCCAAATATCACCTGCAGTTTGTCTTCGTCCGAATCGTGTTGCAGTATAATGAGTCGCTTTGTCGTCCATGTAGACCGCCGGCCGTCCTTTGATCCACATTGTGTCGACTTCAAGTCGACACAATGTGGATCTAAGGTTTAACCACGAGGTGCAAGTTGCACCTCGTGGTTAAACCTTAGATTAGCCGTACCTATTGTTAGTTTGAACCTCCGAGGTGCTGCGCTTCGTTTTGCACATGTTTGGCATGCTTCAATTATTCTTCTGATCGATTCGCTCGTGATTCTGTCTGGTGGTTTGCCGCTCGCTCGGCGTAATAGGTTTCGTGTTGCCGAATAGTTGGGTGTCCGGACGTGGAATGTTTACGCGAGAGTTCGCTGAAGATATATATATATATATTGTGTGAGACGGCAGCCATCGATGTATTGAGGAAATGTTTTGGAAATCCAATTTTTGTTTTTTGTCCCGGTATGTGATGAAGTTTTGTTGGATGCTGATTTCAAGTCCGTTTTCCAACATATCTTTAATGCAAGGAAGTGAAGGGATTTTGTTGGTGATTATGAGGAAGATTACATCTATGATGATGCCGAGTTTAGTAAAGGGTATCTGAATTCTTGCCTCGCCTACTGCCTTCCTTACCCCGCCAATCCCACGTACCTGTTTGCCTTTTAATGATCTTATTGCTAGTTTTATGTTTAATTTATGGCAGTAGGATTCGTATTGTTGAATGGACATCACAGACATTTGGTTGGTGCAAGTATCGATTCTTACCCCGTCAAATTTTTCGGCCGTAGTGTCAGTAGGAATGCTCGCTACGTGTGCGTGTAATGTTCCCTGTAAGGTATCAATCTTGTCCCCATGACTTGTATTTCCTTGATTAAAAGCTGAATGTTTGATAATTTTGTGAGAATGATGATTTGTCGCAGTATTACTGTACGTGGCATGTTTTTCTTGGGTCACCGGATCGGGCTCAGTTTTCTTACTGTTAATTGTGTCTACAGTATACCCATGTAAGAATGCTGATTATGGCAAACTTTACTCTATTTCAGTTTGGTCTGTTAGTGTCAAGCAAGCATAGTCTACATCATTTCCGTCATCATCCATACACCTGGCTTCATCCGATTCTTCATTCTCTTTTTCCTCATCGACGGTCTCTTTTTCACGGTTGTAGATGGCATCGAGGTCTCCCACAGTTAGCAACTCTGTATGGTGGCGTTCTTTTAACTTTCTAATGAAATCCGAAACTTCCTCATTCGTATGCCTGTCCCGTTCTCGGTGCTTTTCTACGCAAACAAAGAACCCTTTCACTCCACGCATCCAACTTGATCTTAACTGTCTTTCATCTCTCTTTCCGCCTCTACTATTATTATTGTTACCTCTTCTTCTCCCTTGGTTGTGTGACCATGACTTACGAAAAGGTCTTATATCTCTGCGTGCGTTCCCACCAAACTGTTTTCCGAGTGAATAAAGCACCTCGATGGTTCTTTCTTCATCATGATTATGTTCGTTTAGCATAGAAATACTCGTAGCTCCTGCTATCTGAGGATTATCACTCATCCTGTTTTCTATTCTTTGTACGGCACTGGATGCTTTTCTTGGCAGCCTATCCTTCAAGCTGGCTTAAATGGTTGGTACGTCAACTGCAGAGAGTAGCTGGTTGATGAGGAAACCATCACCCTGGTATTTTGAATCTAATGTTTTTTGTAGTGCGACCATTTCAGCAATGAATGCTCTAAAGACTGATAGTTCTGACTCGTCTTGCTTTTTTGCCATCTCTATTGTGAGACGCATGCTTTGCCATTTAGTTAAAGTCCTTGATCTCTGTAATGAAAAGAGATCATGGTACCATTTCCTCAACATCAACAATGCTTCATCTAAGGTTATACATTCTTCCTAGTAATCATCATAGAAGTCTAATGCATCTTCTTTCAGCATTATGGGAAAGGCTTGTAGCTTCACTTCTGGAGGTAAGTTGCACATTTTAGATAACGTCTTGAATGTTCTCACGCTTCTCTCCAGATCTTCGTCATACGCATCTCCAAACTTATCTTTCTTATCAAATGCTTTCACAAGGCCATTTGTCCCTAATGACTGTGATCCGCGATGCCCTTGCTGATGATGATTATCCGTATTTGATAAATCGTCCTTCACTTCTTCTTTCTGGTCCTTCACTCTTTGGTCCAAAGTTCTTCTTTACAAATGGCATGTCTTCTCTTTCGCCATCTGATGATGATGATGATGATCCATCTCCACCCCCATCTTCACCCGGATTTCCTGAAGCGGATTTTTCTACTTTACCTTGTGGTTCTTTCTCCTACATCTTGTCTGTGATTGCTCTTCTTCCCCTCTTGTCGTTTCATTGTGTTGGTATTCGGCTTTGATGTTTCCTGATGTCTTTGTATAATGATGCTTCTAACATTTCCTTCGTATAGTCTAGGATTGCCCTTTTATAGTTCTTCCAATCTAACTCTGTCACTCCCAATGGTGATGGTTCTGAGTTGTCTGTCTCCAGTTCTTCGGCAGTAATTTTTTCATCTTCTTCTATTTCTTCAGTCAGTGATCTGGTGATGTCACCTTCAGGTTGTATAATATTTTTCGTTTGACCTTTTTCTTCTACACGTTTTATTCCTTAAGGAGTTTTCTCTTGGGGATCTTTTCATCTGTTTATCTGGTACTCTCTGGTTGTGATGGTTTCAGAGTTCTTCTTCTTCGTCTGTGGTGCGAGTAGTTGTTCTCTTGGAAATGCTGGCCCAGGGTCCCCGGAAATGTTAGCAGATTTGCGCCGGGTGTTCACATAATCACCTTTCGTCATGTCTCAATTTTCGAGAAATTATACTTGTTGAGCTTTTGTAACAATAATGACTGTTGAGGCTCTTGACTAGTCTTAATTAATGCTCCTTTATATTCGAGTTTTATGTTATAAATCACTAGCCTGGTATCCTCTTTACTTGCCACTCGATGTGACTTAGTTGCCTATGTTGTCCTTTGGTTACCTTCATAATCGAGTCACGGACTAGTAGGCTCGCGACCCTCACGGAGACGCGTAGAGGACCCTAATTCGCGGTCGAACTACCTACCGCTGCTAATGACGCTAGCTGACAAGTAGATTGCGTCACACATAGGATGTCTCCCAGTATGAACCGCGTGATGTCCTTGTCGTGATCTGCCCTCCAAGTTGAGGGTTCGCAGCCGCTTCGAATCTCTCGTGGTTTAGGCGAAACAGGGGGTTGGGTTGGGTTATGTTAATGTGTTCTTTTATTAGTTCCTCCTTTTCTAGGTTTGATTGTCGATCTTTTATACCGTCCATAACAGGTGAAGATTATGGTTTGATACGTGTAATATTTTCCCTCTCTATTAGATTATCTTCTAATTCTATTTAATTTCCTACACGTGTCCTCCGTACTGTACTTTTGGCATTTAGAATATAAATGCATGTGATAACTCTATAATTGCATATCCGATTCCATTGTTCAACTAGGTTTTACTATCCCATACCTTTGACCAACATGGTACCAACATACTTTCTTTTCTTTCTTTATTGTTATGACAAACATATTTCTGAACGGGTATGTTCGCGTGGTGTATCGTATATTTATCCTTGACACTCAAAAGTATATTAATAACGTTATTTACAATATCACCCATTTTCTATACGGCAGGAAACACACCTTGACCATGTTGGAGGTTGAAATTTTGACTTAGTCATCGGCATGCTTCATATCAATGTTATCTTTCAGTTTGGGCGTAGGTGCCCATTCGGAACCCAGTATCGGCTGGAAAAATCAACATACAACACGTTTCAAATTACACACGAAAAGTAAAAGTTTTTTTGTTGACAAAATGAACACATGTCCTGTCTCATTAATTTTTGGAATGTTTCTTGAATGTTTCTTGGCATTTTTATCGTTTCAGTTGAAATCCCTCCCTGCTTCGGTCACCGTGACAACTTCACTGCAACAACGTCATCATCATCATCATCACCGTCATCGACATCAATACTCACATCATCATCATCATCATTCTGCTCATCAAGCACTTAATATAGCACTACACTCAAAAACGCCTCATCAGTACATCTCATTTAGCACGTGTTCAAGAACCTAATGCTTTCATTCAAACTAATAATGAGAAAAAACAAATACCTCCTATACCATCACCACCCTCTTTGCCCACTACACAACAACATCAATCAACTACGGCAAACCCTCTTGTTGAACATGCAACAAATAAGGCTGATGATATTCTAATCGGTGATCATGAACATTCACAAGATGATGCCGTCCAGGCAATAGAAGAAGGTGTTTCTGTTGCTGTTGTGCCTACACCAACTTGTTTGGGTCAACTGCAACCTTTTTTGTTGTCTCCGGTCATGATGACGGGGATGGTGAGGATGGCTACTTCTGCAACTACCATGACTAATGCAGACGACACTCTACCATTATTATCGTCACCAAACAATACTGCATCTGCTGCTCCCAGAGTAACTGTTAATGGAGATGATCTAATGGACACTATGGTCGATAACCCTTTTTTAACTCAAGGAAGACATGATCCAACGGATAAAAATATTACCATCTTCAATACCGCCGCCAATACCGCCTCCGCAGCCACTAATTATACTAATACCGATAATACCACTATTGCTACTACTAGTGAATCGATTAAAATCACAACTCCTACAATCACGACTGCGGTTACGACCGTAGTAACAAATGAAACCGCTACTGGGAATTTAGATCACTTCAGGCAGCTGCAGAGGAATTCACAACTGGGTCATTATCATAGATAATTGAAGAATTGGCTGGGTCACCTGGATCCACAATCTCAGACCCTGCTGCCGATCATTTTCCTTCGAAAATGAGCGGGGCGTGTGCAGATGGCGCCTTACAGACTGATAAGAAAAAACAAGAAACCCAGTCCCAATTTCAATTATTCTGTTGGTACCTTCCGAACTATGTTCGTATGCACCCATTCCGAATCCAAATTCGTAGTGCCAACCTGGCTCACCGAATAATTTATGAGGGAATGAAGACTAACACCTACTCTGCGAATTACTGAAACAGCCATGGGCCGGAGAAATTAACACGAAATACATGGAGAGGCATAAGAACATAACATCAAGCTTAATTCAACACTCTAATAATTGCATAATCAACACCTTCAAACTCTATACCAGTAGAGAAAGTGAAAAAAATTGTTACAAATTTTCCGCAATTTTTCAGGTGATTGAAACTGCTGACTCTACAAGGTCAGTTCGAATATAACCACCATTCATGGTGATTTAGTAACAAAAAGTACGGCATAGCTCCGGTAACGAACGAACGTCAAATAACGGAAAGGATAATAAGACGCGAACGAACGGAAAATCGGTCTACATACCCGAAGTCGCTAGGACAACTTCAAGGATTGGAATGAAGTAATGGTCAACGTAACCTTTTTGAGGACGACACATGGTGTCTTGCTCTTGAGGAGTGGGTCGTGTGGGGCAATTAATTGTAACACGTTTGAGATATTTTCGAGATCAAACGTCCCGCCTACAGTAC
>JAULBU010070643.1:0-10557 GCA_032358235.1 Odonthalia washingtoniensis | reverse complement strand
TAAAACAAATCAATCAATCAACAAAAATCAGTCAACAAGTACAGTTGGTCAAAATTCAATCCAGCCCGAAAAATCGATGGCAAGGTGTAAGTATTGCTTACAGTTTTTACTGTAAGCAATGCTTACATTGTATTTCTCTACATTCTATCATGCGGAAAGATACAGCTAAAGGCTTGTTCAATACACAAGTGTCGCTCTTGTTTCAAGTACAAGTACATTTGATGGCGCAACGGCTGCACAATTTTCACTACTAGCCGCCGATGGTTTCTGCCCATATATTTTTCAATCAGAAGCATCCCTAATAGAACATTATTCTTATGTTAACTTTTCCTGTCGACAGGTCCAAATATGTCGGAACAGGAGTTACTAACTTTTGTTCCTTGTCATTTTCATCATAGCACATAACATATTCATATATTCACCTAGTAGGTAAATATATGAATATGTTATTCGCTATGATAGAAATGAAAATCTGGTACAATTTCCAAATAGTCTGAAATAAATTTCGTACATACGTTATATTTTTCAGGGACAGTATCATACTTCATGGAGTTTCCATATTTGACACCATACAAGGCTTCATTACCTTCATTCCCAGCAATGTTAGCCACAGTAAAAGTGGTGTATTTCACTGTTGTGAGAACTTCACTTCGCCGATAGGCTACACGTGACAGAAACTTTCCACCTACAGTTATTTCTTTTCATTAGTTTATTTTCGAATAGTAGTTTTTCAAATACTTTCGGAAATGTGTTTTTGAAAATTTCAATAATAGAATAATATTGGAAATTTTATTGACAGAAATATATTTTCAACCTGTCAACAGAATAGAGGCCTGCACATTTAATTAATCCATTCGGTACCTCTCTTCCTTTATTGAATTAAACAATGATTCCATCACTGTTAAATTACAGAACGGAAGAAAAGCACTCAGTGAGGAATATTTGTGCCAATTTAACACAATTAATTTACCTGGTTCTTGAACGCATCACAACGTGTCATTCTCACATTCTACGCATCTCTCTGTCCCCATCTACCTAGTCCATTTCCCAAATTTTATTCATCGCCCATCACCCTGAAATGATCAGCGCAGCGCAATGATACTTGAGTCATCATCGGTATTCAACAGAAACTTCGATCTTTCGATTTCGGTCGGAACAATTCCAATGCAATTTCAATTATCACCGATCAATTAAGCGAAGCAAAATGAACGTTATTGAATGCAATTATAACCACAGGCGTTCAACTTGACTCTATCGGCGACACGCAATGAGAGTTCAGTCATCATATATTCAAATACAACTGCAGGTACCCAAAATTTTAAAAAAGGTACGTATCCTTCCACATTTTACTCATACCAATATTTTATTAGTATTTCATTCAAATTTATTGGCAGTTCTTTTCATTAATTTCATTATGTGAATTCCGTTAACAGGCATTTTTTACTTTCACTACCTCGGTTCTACAAAGAAGTTTGTACAGTTTTATTTTCTATCTCTTCGGTTATACCCACATTCCCATTTCATGTTCGTTGATATAAAAATTACTAACTTCTTTTCCATTGATGACCCTTCTATATTGTATTTCCTTATTTCAGCATATCAACATGGTACATCTCGTAGTAGTGACTGAATGACATTCCAGTTGCAAATCCTGTGGATATGAAATTGGGGACGTTTCGTTTATTTGTAATATATATCTTTTTAGATATTGTTTTTATTTTATTTTACTTTTTCCTTTTTATCACATTTCGAATTTGTACGGTTTTTTGTTTTTCAGTCCTTTGTTTTCCTGGTACTTTTCAATTTCATATAATATAGTCAGTGGTCATACTATGTGAAATTGAAAAATATATCGTACAAAGAGAAGAGGACGACATATGGTATGATACCATTATTATTGAAATTAAATATCACATGTATACTCTAATTGGTATCATACCTGTATGATATATGTGTTGCAATGTATACTGTCCATATTCTATATATCTATGATAGCTACCGGGTATACCATCATATTATTTTAATGTGTCTCACATGTCTCCATCACAAACCGTAGTGCTACCCACTTTTCCTTTCATGAAATGAATGATTTACTGCATTCCCCATTCACAACTCCATGCAGTATATGGATGGAACATTGTGTTTCACCACCGATGTTACATTCAACATATGAACTGCGAAGTCAATGTGACTGACATTTTAAACTACAGTTTCGTAGTATTTTATGATGTATTCATTCAAACTCTCTTACCCTCTGTGTACGTTTTTGCAGTACAAATACACAGAAATGTGCGTTGTTTCAAAGAGTTTTCAATATTACATCCGTTCACTCTTCCAAACCATGAAAGGTGTCCCAGAGCATTTATTCCATATATTTTCCAGCATCCATAAGAAAATTTGTATGCCTCATACATTAACAACTACATTATGTGGATACCACAGTTAATGGCCCATACAATATATCTTCAAATTGTGTAGATATTTTCTTCAGTTACCATCCGTAACAGTTCAAACATTGTAGTTTTTGTTATGTAACCTACACGAACCCCCAAAATTCGCATAGCCTAGTAAATATTCACTACGCCCCACAACTACACCATTTGAGTGTAGAAATTCAGGTCCGGAAACACAGACGGATTTCGAGTCTGTAATGTCTGTCGCTTCACCATGCTTCTCCTTCTTCTGAAAATACAGGTAAATACGGAGAGTCACCTCATTCCCATATATTCTAAACTGTTCCTGACGCATTCCTATATCAATAAATCTCTTCATATCCTCCGTCCAGAGTTCTCCTATTATCACTTCAAACAGGGATCCGATAACGACAAAGATATTCAAATGGACTGTGTTTTCGCCAAAGGTCGTTGGAACGTTCTTAATCACTCCATCAATGGCCTCCAGTCACAACTGTGATGCTCCTTCTCATTTACCGGTAATTGATGGAGACAATTTCTAAATATAGACTGTAGGACATTCGGGCTAGCTTCTGAATATAAAGGGTAGACCGCATCAAGTCCAAATAAGTTCAAATCATCTAACTTCCATCTGCGCCTACTATTATTCAGTCTTCCTTAACTCTCATTCTTGAGCACGGTGTTGCTCTTCAACCCATCAAGGCTAAAAAGGCTAGTAAACTTCTTTTAGGCTTCTTCAGCATCATCATGTATCAAACTCCTGAAAGTAATTCCAGAAGATGCATTTTTCAATTTAAATATGACATCGTATTTGGAGGACTGTGACGATAAGTCGTTCTTTCCATTTGTTTTTCTTGTTTCACTTTCTTTCCGAGTATATACGGTGGCTTGATACTTCGTAAGAAGCTAATCTACCTCCTTCGTAGAAGTTCTGACGGAATGTCTTGTATTAATTATGCCTCTAGAGATAAAAATCCTCAAGATGTTGTTTCGTTGAATATTCACTATCATTTCATCTCCCAACCACTATCATTTCCTCCAAACCCTTTCCTATAATTTCACCCACCACATTACCGTCTTCCAAGGATAATTCGTATCGGGATGTATAATAATTGGAACCTCTTACAGAATATATTTTAAATTTATCAATTACCACTAAGACTTCCGTCTTTGGAAGAGTGGAAAATATGGCTTCCATGTGGCAAATCTTATCACAACGGGTATATACATATGGTGGTTTAGATAGTCGAAAGAGCTTCTGGTTCCATTTACCGGAGTATTTCCGACGTATCATGTTAATTATTCACTACTACTGTTTATACGACTGCTATATTGTGGTATAGCACTTGCAGTAGATTGTTTCTTCATTATCAATGCCATACCATCCAATTGGTAATTAGTTTATTCGATCATCTTCTCAACATGCGATAAAACGGCACCAGTCGTATGAACTTCTCGTATATTACTCTGTCATTATTTCACCGTACCGTAATTGGTAATCTGAGAACTATTCGCTCCATCCATCGAAAGTAGCCGCTCTGCATCCATTTCAAAGTTTTTGAACTTTTTAATGGAGCATAGTCTTTTTCTCTACTCTAGACGTAAAATTTGTTTATAAACGTCACTTTTATCGGTATCGAGGGCATCATTCCACACTTTTTTCTTCATTGAATCCATGGTTTACATACAATTCTTCCATTACCTTCATGAAAACCAGCAAGGTTCCCGTGCGAGGAGATACTTCTGTTGCTTTCCTAATGATTTCTTCCGGTTCCTCTCTCTTCTGATATTCATTCAAAAGATATTTCCCAGCAACCACAAGCCCAGTGGCTTCTAGACTCGTCGTCTCCATTCTTTCCACTGGGTACAACATTCTAGAAGCAGAATATGAACATCACGATGTCTCCATCGCCCGTTAAGGTACGCGAGTGTTTGGCTTGATCCATCCACTACAGTACCATGTTGGTGTTTTGGCCATCCACAGGCAAGTAGTCTCGCTTTGGCCCCATTCGGATTGATGCAGCGACGGAGCGTTAGTTACTGCGAAATTTTCGAAGATTAGAAACGGCGATGTGGAAGAAAACCAATTTTAATCTGTCTGGGTGCTGTGCCGATAGTTTAAGACTAAGCAGCCGGATGTTAAAATGATAGCCGTTTATACTGTACAGAGATGTGTATACTGTACATAGCGACTTGAACGGGGTCGACGATCCGCAAAGCGGGCTATGAGATGGTGGCAAGTACCAACACGGTGCGGAAGTTTGTCCAATACTTCTGTTGTCGGAAGTCGGGGGGTTATGGTTGTCGGCAATCGTTTTCATCGCACGATTATTACGAAGTTTAGATGGTATAGGCGGATGAAGCTCTTAGTCGGTGCGCTGGGTGTAGTGCGTGCTATTCCGATGAGTAACACTCGAGAGATTTCTGTGACCAGCCACAGGCACATCGTCACGCCTCCGTCGTATTCGGGTTCATGCGGCGACTGAGCGTTAGTTGCTGCGCGATTTTTGATGATCAAAAAGGGTTATGGGGAAGAAACCCAAGTTTATTTTGTCGGGTTGCTGTGTCGACAGTTTAAGGCTAAGCGGCCGGGGGTTAAAATGGTAGCTGTGTATACGGTACATTGCTGTGTATATGGTACAGTACAGCGCTGCACACATTACATAAATGAATTATGTACTGTATGTTCGGTTCACGTCTGGCAAACCGTTTTGGTACTCCGAAGAGAGCCTTCCATTGGAGCATGAAATCGGTTCCCAGACCACAGCTCTTAGAGTATAAAATTGATTGTTTTCAATTTTGTACTGTAAGAGTGATTAAATATTGAACGATCTGCTTTCTCACCATACTTTCATCTTCCACGTGGCACTATTGGTCCTACAGCTCCAGCGGGCCACATTATTTAAAGGTAAGACCGGATTCCAACTAGAAGACGAATGGAAATGCACCAAAACAGTGTAGCCGATATTGCCTTACTGAAATCTAAGAAATGAACTGAAATTTAACGTACCGCCTTTTATCTTACTTTAGTCAGTACAATATATCGACTACTTAACAGTAGTAGATATTACTCGATCTCCCACTTCACCTACCAGGTGTACAACTGCAGGCCGTAAAATTCAACACAATGACATTTTGTTGGATTTTATGGCCCAAGGCCAATTATAATAACATTGTGATATTACAATTACCCATACTCCAATCAGAGTATGCCAACGTAGTAGTGTCAAGTTCGGATCACACCATTCACACATATCTCCGATGTATCTGAAATTTTCTCCGAGGTCTCGAGTTCGAATCCAGCCTTAGTGACCTTTTCAGATCAGTTGCCATACCTCACACAAAAACAATTTTCCATCTCAAATATTATCGGTAAATAATCTTTTCTAAACTTCTTTCGTATTGGTTTGTCTCTTGAGACGCCGAAAGAGTCCCGCGCATGTCACAGCGTTAGTACAATATAACGATATTGGTGTTTACACGCGTGAGCGGGTGAAAGGGAGTGCTCTATATGTCACTGTGTCCATGCAGGTATTGATGATAGTAGTAATACGGGATAGTTTATTCTTAATTGCATCAGTGTGTTCGTCGTGGTGATAGTAATGATGATCGTTAGTAACAATAATTTGTGTGATCATATTAAATGAGGTATCGTTGATGGTCTTCGCGATAATGCGTGTGTTGATATCAATAAAGTAATGATAGTAATCGTGGAATTGACTATTGATGAGAATGGTAGATGTCATAATGTTGGAGTAGGGGTCTTTGAAGTGATACCAGTACCACAGTAAATAAAGTATAAACTCTGATTGTTAATTAGCATTTATTGTTATTATTTTGAAGATATGGGAGAAAGTCAGAAGTGTAATAATTAAGAATGTGTATTATTTGATTTATATGACTTTGTTCGGTGAAAGAGAAAGACTTTATCTTTCATGGAAGAAATTCAGTTCGATGATGACTTAGTAGTCATATAACTATTACACATATTAATTATCGTTATGTAAGTCTGTCAAAGAGAGAGTTTAAATCTTGAAGTATTAATTACTGTGATTGATTGTATGCTGTATTTATAATGTATGCTGTATAACAATACAGTATACATTATAAATAAAATATGATAATATTATTATCATTGTTAGATGGCTCTTTGATCATCTAGTAAGTGGGCCTTTTGTAGCAGTATTGTTTTCTTCTTAGCCACTGGACAGAAAATCCAATAGATTTAATTCGTTGTCTAAATTTAAAAAAAATGTGGAAAGTGTGAAAAGTGTTTGATATCAAACTTGCGGTGTCGTTGGTCTTGTGAATGACTATCCCCCAAACTCTTTTGCATGGCTGAATTTTTTACCTTTGATTATAGAATTATTTGGGTGAAGAATAAACTTTCCACCGTCCAAATAAAATTCAAAGCTTTTGATAGGTTTATGTGATCACATGCTCCTCACATTTGTGGAGACGGCCTGACTACCTCACCGTTATCGCAAATCACGCTTCAACTTTTCAATGTATACACGTGCTGCTTAGTGTGGGCAACAGATCGGTATGTATATATATAAATATATATATATATCACGTCCATTCAGATCATCTCTAGTGCGGCGTTGATTTTCAATAGTTTGAGTTTGAAACGCAACACTTTGCACCGGTGAATATTGTAGTTTTTAAAGGATTTGTTTAATGAAAATGTGTTGAGTTGATGTTGAATACTCGAAAAAAATCAACATCAAACTCAACATGCTGAGTTTTTCACCGCTATAAAAGTAATTAAAAATTTAGTAATGGTCGCATGACCAATGAAAATATTGTATCCCGGAAAACGTTCGAAGATGTTGACAAGAAATATGCGGGCATTGGCGAATCATTTAAACACTATGTACAGTGGAACTATAAAATACATGATTTATGGCAGAACCTGTAAAATTATAGAGCGGCAGTTACAAGTACCGGCCTATCAAAAGTGCGACGTCATCCTTTGACGTAATGTGCATTTTTCTCAAGAATGGTACCATCGGACGAAAACCTTTAGAATCATCTTACATTCACTTCGTATACCGACGGATAGTGACGTTTGGATATGATCAGCAGAATCCAACAATTATACAAAAAGCGTTTCAAGGATTACTGAGGAAAAAGTACTGCACTGAGTGGAGAAGTGAATTACGGGACGATTGGGTCTATGGTAAGCCATGAAGAGGGCGAGAGGAGCGATTCGGCACAAGGGTTGTGCAATTTTGGTAGGGATAAATTGATAGGGGACCAAGTCTCAACTATTTTCATAGCTCAAATGAAACGGAATATCCAGACATGGGACGAACCGAAGACGATGCCAATTGCCGTAAGAACAAAAGTAAAATACCTGTCTGTTTATATGGACAATGTGGTGCATTACGGAAAGGAGTTTGAAATTGGAACCACGGACGGAACGATTATGTGGCAACTGGTACACCGAACGAAACAGGTTGGCAAACGATAAACCTAACGGGATGAGCGTGGAAAGGATTAGCAACCACAATAGGACTGCAGATGGTACGGATGTAGGTAATGTCGATCGAATGTTTGACTTGTCGCGGTAACGGAAAAGAGCTGGGATACAAATTTAGGAACGCGATGAAAGCAGAAATGACATAGTCGTTTGGAGTACAAGTAATATGAACAGGACTCTGAACTTTGATTGCAATGTGCAGAATGTTGGAATGCTGGGGGAGAGACATGTTTATCGTACGAAAAATATACATAGAGGAACACAAAAACGAATACCAGAGTGGAATAGTGTATTACTGGAGGGTGATCCAGTAGAAATAATTCATGGTGGGTTGCAGGAGTGTGGTAAGAGTAGTGTTGGGCGTCCGTGGGGGTCAAACAATAGAAAAGTGAAGGGTGGTACCGATGGTGCCGACAAGAGAAGTGGGCCGCAGTATACCGACCGGGAGACGTTGTGTCTAGCAAAAGCGTGGGTATCAAAAGCGCAAAAGATGGTGCACACTAAAGATACCATGTAGAATTCCATTTCAAAGGAGTGTAAAGAACAATATGGTATTGTAAGGTCGGAGGCATCATTACGTGCGAAATGGAATACTTTCGCTTTGAACCGCCAACTGTGGAACGCTTGTTATAAACAAGCATGTAAAATGAACCAGACTGCAAACGTATAACGTCAAGGGCTGCATAAGCTTTCCCATGCATTATTTCAAAGTCGTCGAAGAAGAGAATATGAAACAAATCCCGGCATAGGTATTACATTTAAGTACGTGGATTCAGCAGAACTTTTATGTACAATTCCGAAATTTGGTGATGTTGATTGGACTGGTAGTGTAAAAATTAACAGAGGAGGACGCTACAAGTCGGTATTGAATTGTGGTGGTCGTGCAGTAGGTACTGGATCAGATTTAAACTTGGGTAGTTCACATAATGCCCAGTCGGAGCATACTGATGATCATGGAAATGAGGACAGGTCTACAATAAATCAAGGCATCCAACCGTTCTGTATCTCTGAATACGTTCCCAGTACTTCTTCCTGTTGGAAGTAAAACTGCTTTTATACCACTGCGTACAAGAACCGCTACGGATATTGATGAGGTAAATGTAGAAGTTGCAGAAATAACATCCGGACGCAAGACCGCATGGAATAAAAGCTGTAAAAAGGAGGGATGCAATGAAATGGGACGAAGAAGTGATGAATAGAGCAATGGATGTTATCCGTGTGGAAATGAAGTGGGTAAATGAAATAATAACATCGTTGGATGCACGACAGGGAAGAACAGCAAAAGTTGATATAATGTATATTGAATTACATTTTATACCTTCAGGAACAGCAGAATATAAGGAATTTGTGGATAAAATAAAAATTGATGTTATAAGGTAACCGACGGGATAAAACAAGGATATGAAAGCAATAGAACTGAATGCAATATCAAGTCCATCCGTAGAGGTCGGTATTGGAAATAACAAGGTCATTCTGCAAACGGAAATGCTCATCATGATCCGTGAACGGTAAATCTCTCATTATTATACGTTCTGTCTCGTCTTCCGCATCTGCTAACATTTCATTCCTTGTACGAATATCATTTATCTTCAATCCCGTTGCGGACTGTTTCATTCGAATAAATTGAGTATCCATTACTGCTGACACATTGCCAGAAGATGCAACATTCTCTGTACTGTCCAAGTCTTGTCTTATTGGGATTATGATGTTGTTACGAACCACCCAGACGTTTGAAATTCTGATTGTTTTACTTAATTATCGCTTCCTATTATCTCTACGCATTTTGAAGCGGACCTGCAAGACTCCAAAAAAACGTTCCACGACTTTGAAGACTGATTCCTGTCGAAGGGAATACTTGAGTTCCAAACGGTGTTCCGAATTAGGTAATGATCTCGCATAACTAGGCCATCTTGGATAGATCCCGTCACTAATTAGGTACCTCATGTAATGAAGTTCTCTGTTCTGATTTATACTATATATAGTTTTGTATTACTGACCCATAGGGATATATCCGTATGGGTCGGTAATCCGGATCTGTTCCAAACATATTTTCTGGGAGAGAGGTGATTGTGCCAAAAAGGTCAGGTCATTATTGATTCCTGGTCTACCGGGAGACCATGAACAAAAATATAAGTCATTGTCGCACCAACCCTCACATTGCATAGTTGCCACTTCGAATCTCTGCTGTTTAGGAATTGTCCTTTTCATTAATTGGGAAATTATTCCAAACGGATTTCATGCAGTTAATGGAAGCAATGAAACCTGAAAAAACCTATTTCGGAATAGCGAGTTTGTATGGTCAGCAATTCTTGTGTTGTGAGAAACCGATTGAAAAACTTGCCACCATATATCTCTAAAAGGCCAATACAAAATTTCTTAAAGTATTGTCAAACGGATTCTTCTGACATACATACGCAGTGATCCAGACTGTTGCATTCTTTACCTGTACTCAATAATCGTAACGACGACAGGATTTTCATATATGTTGGGATGCGAGGGAAACCAATTCCATTTAGTCATGTTTTCCAAAATTTGGTTCGGTGAAGCATCAGATAGTTTTCATATGGAAGTAGATAACGCGAGAGTAGAAGTAGAAATTACCAGCGGCGTCGCTGTTGAGGCTACCTCAGCGTGCTGCGTGGGAGTAGGCGATTGGAG
>JAULBU010070632.1:0-10558 GCA_032358235.1 Odonthalia washingtoniensis | reverse complement strand
CCATAGTAATGACCAATGAGGAAACCTTCATCAATTGTCTTTTCTGCGAAAACCCCCAGACCAGCTTCATCATGTTTTATTTTGGATGGTTTCATGGAAAAACCTAGTGCCCTTGTTTACATTTCAAGCAACATGTTTGTAAATATTCCATCAAGGGCTCTCTTCCATGATATTTTCCACCTGTCCAACGATATGGGAACACCGTTGTTATACAAAGATGTATCCCCAATGGGTTGTGAAATGAAGTGAAGAAAGTTCTTAGAGAATGTCTGAACTGTGGGAAGTCCAGGGGGATAGTCCATACGTCCGTTCTTCTTTCACGGAAATGGCTTCGAGCTCTCCTAAATACTGTTGTGCATTAAATAGGTCTTCTTCCATGCCCTCAATGTCAGATTCATAGTTAAGTAGCTGACGCGCGAAAACCTGGACCAGTTGTGTCCAGGAGCATTCCAAACAGGTATCATCCATATCACCACCGACAGATTTTCTATGTTTTGGAAAAACCATACATGCAATTGCCACAGAAAGTGTACCAGCGCATGGATCTACAACCAACTCACCAGGATGGGTAGATTTAAGGATAATATCCATCATCCACTGTCTTGACTTTTGCTCTGGTCGGAGCATTGGTCTTCGACCGGAAGACTACGGCTGAGATAGAAAGAATACCTTTTCATCGATCTGATGCATAGGAACCCCTTGTCTATGTGTAATGGAGCAGTGTTTCCTCCACACTGAAAACACTTATTTCATTATTGTATTCTTTTCCAATTTCATCTTCTTCGGGGTCTTCCAATGGTATTAATTCCTTCTTCGACTTAATATATTGAACCCAAGAAGAAAATTGCATTGCTGAACAAAAAATATGCGCATGGGTTCCTCGTATCAAAACATATTCCTAGAAATATTACAATTTTTTCATTTATTCTGCTGTCAACTGATCTTTATCTGAATTTGGATAGTTTCTAATATATCTAATGTGGTATGGAGGGTCTGTTAGAATTAAATGAACATTATGTTGTATATTATGACGCATATTATCTTCATGTGTGTCAGTACGGAACTGAAAATCGCAGTCATAGCAGCAACAGTAATTCTGCATACATGATTTCAGCACTTCCATTTGTTTCAATTCCATTGTAGTCAGCTCATCTGAAGCTGCTGGTTCGACATTATTTTCCTCCATAACTTCTGTCGGGATATCCGAATATTGGTTTATGGATGTTTCCATTTCTTGGTTTCCACCAACCTTAGATTACTTGTTATTTCTTTGCAATTGTTCGGAAGAAGGTGAACGTCCACGCCTACGATTACTTGTTTCCGTTTCCTCTGAAGGTGAAATATTCTCATCAACTTTCTCGATAATTTCCATAGTGTTACTAACTGGAACGAATAAGTTGATAGGCTCGGAGACATGACCAGGTATACCAGAAAAACATTGCGACAATTCCGAACTATGCGGATCACAAAAGAATGGTTTCAGCATCGGAGTTTATTCCAAGTTGGAATCAAGGTCGTACAACGAAATGTTGAACAGCATTTTGTGTATGTTAGTAAAACATGAAGATGTGATGTAACGAAATGCTGTGCCCACTTTTTTTATTCTATTCCAAGCTTGTTTTGGCACCAATTCTACGATAGTGAATGGTTCATCATCTGCCGTAAATTTGTTTCTTGAGTAAGTGGAGAAAAACCATCGTTTCCTGTAGAAGGAACTTCGAATCTTGATAGTGTCGAGCTGTAAAAGATGTAGGGTGACATCATTGTACTGACTAGAGGAATGTATAATGATGTTGCCATTCTTGGCCACGCCTTGAAAATTGTTTGACAAACGAACCCTATTCTAGTACCAGTGAAATGTTTGATGGTGAGAATATTTCTATCAGGCGTCTCAGAATTTTTCCTCGACATTGTCTCCGAGTCAAATGAAATTCTGTGGTAAAAGAGGAGACATTCGAAAGTTGTTCGGATAGACATGTTGAATGGGTTCCGTTTAGGACTTTTCCCAGTTGACTGGATGATCATGTGAATGAATGTTAGACCAACTAAGAATCCAGTTGAAGTGAAATTGTCGGTGAACAAGTCAGTGAACCTTTGCAGTGTGCGTTCATCTCAACAACCATATTTGTATATGGCGAGAGAGGTACGGGCTATCTGGCGAACTTGCTGAGAATCCATTTCTGCTAGAACTTTGCCACCTTTAGCTCCTTTACACTCGAATACCGATTATTTCAAAGCCTTTTTTGTCATTTGCCTTGCTTTCAAAACGTGTTGTTATGGGCTTGGAAATCGGGTCTTCAAGGAACCTCAACCATTTCCGATAATTCTTGAAGTTGACATTCCTGTAGTCTCATTTTTGTTTGAAAGATGAACCGGAGAAATTGTCAATAAAAGAAAACAGCACAAATCGAGTGAATTCAGATTCACTGGCTAAATGTTTCCCGGTAGAGCATTTTCCAGTAGAGGTTGAAGATGACGTGTTCTGGTGTTGCTACGTTACATGTTGAAAAAGAAGTTTAAAACTGTTGGGAAATGGAGTGTAGAATGTTGAAATCGATTGTAAAATGCTTGTGACTGATGTTGGTGGAAAAGAATTTATGGAGTGAGAAGTTGTTGTTAAAATGATCCAATTGTACGGCGTTTCTTTTTGGTTGACTTTATATGTGTAGATGTTCATGCCGCTGATATGATGATTTTGAAGAAAGTGTTTTTGCTAAGGTATGATAACGCCAGTAGAAGGTCATAATAATCTAGTAGAGGCCCAATCGTCGATGTTGATGGTGGAAGAATATGAACGAACGTGAATAAGGTAATGTAACGGTAGTAGTACCGCTATGTTATGTCGGAGAAATTTATATAATGTTGTGATCTAGTATATATTGAGAAAATTAAATATTTATTTTTCCGCACGGCGTCGCGTTGGGCCTGTTTGCACTACTGGAACAGACGAAAAAAAATGTTCAAATTTTCCTCCGTATGGGGGAAAGGTTTGTGCAGAAAATTAAATATTTAATCTTTTGCACAAAAAATCAATTATTTAATTTTCTGCAGACTTTCGGCGGCCATATGGAGGAAAATATTTTGCAGAAAATTAAATAATTGATTTGTTGTTGTAAAAAATCTATTATTGAATTTTCTGCAACTTTTCGGCCTCCGTATAGAGGAAAATGTTTAGCAGAAAATTAAATAATTGATTTTTTGCAACAAAAAATCAATTATTTAAATTTCTGCAAATTTTCGTCCTCCAAATGGAGGAGAAGTTCCTGCAGAAAATGAAATATTTAATTTCTAGAACTAAAAATCAATTATTTAATTTTCTGCAAATTTTCAGCCTCCATATGGAAGAAATGTTTTTGCGCAAAATTCAATATTCAATTTTCTGCGTCGCAAAAATATGTTGCAATATATTAGGGGTGGGTAGGACACACTCATACGCGACACAATTATTTTGTTGTTTCAGAAGCACCGTCCGTGGAAGAAAGTCATACAACAGATCCGTTTATAATACCAACATTTCCGGTTATGATAAAAAAGACAGCAAAACGATCATCGAAGTCATACAACCGAGGAGAAGTCATTTTCAAATCGGAGGTCAGTGCAACACACTGGTACACGGTATAATTATTGTGTCGTTACAGAAGCACTGTTCGGTTAAGAAAGTCATACAACAGATACGTTTATGATAACAACATTTCCGGTTATGATAACAAATACAACAAACCGATCATCAAAGTTATACAACTGAAACGAATCCATTGTCAAATCGCAATATATTATGTTCTATATAATGCGCAAAAAATTACAAGATACTTCTCCACAACCAGACGTCACTAACTGACTTTAAATATTCCTGAAAATTACGACGTCCTTCTTAACAACCAGACGTCGTCAACTAACTTCAATATTTATCAACCATAACATTATACGTTTATAATCAAGTATGTCTTCATATTCTGCATCTGCAAAGCTAAAGTGTCTCATGCATCACTGCCTCCTGGCAAGAGGTGAAGAACTATTCCACAAGCTGGTTCTTGGAGAGGAAAGCGGTACCGATGCAGCGGAAAGGAGTATAGTTCCAGATGTTTCTTTTGAGAGGTAGTATCTAGATGATCATTCCGTTGAAGTGGAGAAGTCATCTCGGGGGTGCCGTGAAATTGATTGTTCGGATATGGGTGGAGTCCGTGTTGTTACAGCAAAAGTGATGACTAGAAATGGAACTAACTAGGGCAATGTAACGAAATGGGCAACGGCTGCACCGGATGACATATTGGACATAGTGAAAATAATATATGTCTAAATCAAGACGATGTATAAGGAAGGGTATATCCGTATTATGAAAACAATGAGAGTGGTACCAATCTAGCAAACCTCCGTGATTTGGAATCAGAAGATGGTGTTCATTGCTGGGACTCCCAAGCGATGAAGTTTATTGCAGTTCAACGCGCTAACAGAGATGGTAATGAGGAGACATATAGGCGGAGGTCTGTTGAGCTTACAGACTTTCCTCTCTATAATTATCGGACTCTCGAATTATGGCTTCAAGTTAGTGAAGTGAGAAAAGTCAAGAACCCTCTTAGGGATGTGATCACAGAGCATCGTGATATATTATTTGAATCCTTTGAACAAGAGTAGTATCAAGTTGGTTTCGGAATGATCTCTTTGAATTACGAATCCGAAGATGTTGGCGGAAAGAATAATTGTATGTCAAAATTATGCAGCCAGAAAGGAGATAGAATTTCACTGGAGTCCGACAAGTCATTAGTTATTGTGGATGGTAGACGTCGCCTGTCCGCACTCAAAATTCTTGTTGGAATGGTAACTTCCGAAAGAAATTGGACAAGAGATAGTATTCGTGTCGCTCTTCTCGTACGTTCTGACAAGGCGGCCATAACACTGTGGAAAGTTATAAATCGCAGCAGGTATAGAAACATGTCATCGTTGAAGACAAAAAAGGAAATTTCGTTCATTGACCTCATTAGTAGTATCATACGAAATGCTGAGACCTTTACTAAACAATATAAGATACCGTTTGAAGAAGCGGGGACAGTGGATATTTCGAGGGACATGGAAATGACAAATTTTCTTGATACGAAAAGTACCTCAACATAATGGTACGCTCTTGTGGGAAAGATGCTTTCCAGATTCAAATCTGCCATGGAAAGTATCAAGACTATACCGCAGTTTTGAACTGTAAAAGATTCTGGTAAAATAGAGGTGACGTACTTGGACAGTGAAATTCTCATCAACAGTACGTAGGAGACTATAATGTACCTATTGGATGCGGCTGAAGCTTATTTTGGAAGCCTATCAAAGGGAGCATTTGTTGCAACTGTTTTCTATTGGCTTGAAAATACTTTCTTAAAGTTTATGCGGACATTATTGGAAGTAATTGCGGACGGTGAATGTGATTTACCAGAAGAAGAAGTTCCGAAGACAATGCAGGAACTAATGGAAGTTGTTATCCCAAAGACAGCTAAAAGGAGCAAACCATTCATGCGACCTTTTGCAATCACATGCGAATTTTCCGGTATGGTGTTATAAATAGGTCTGTAAAACTGGTTACCCGTGTAAATGCTTGCCATGACAAACATGTAAACAAAATAAGGCAGTTCTTCTAAAAGAAAAAATGACAGTTGGCATATAGAAAAGCAAACAAGAGGAATTGGTGTCCATAAAATTATTCCAGCACATACGAGAAGCAGGAAAAGGCAGAAACGTGAAATTATTGACCTACAGAGTAGTGACGAGGAAGAACCTCGAGCAAAAAAACTGAAGGAAAATGCAAATATTCCCATCTTGTCTGACATAGATGAAGGAATGCCAGAGATTGCCAATCTGTAGCGTGCCTTATTCCATGTCATGTTGATCTTCCACCACTTTTAGATGCCTCAGTGAGGCATCGAGAAGAGGTGGAAGGTCAACATCAACAAAAAGAAACGTTTTATCTGTTAATTCAACATCAAAAAAACGACTAAATATAATGGAGATACTCTTTCTACGGTCTACAATGGCACATGACATTGGCCCTTACGATAACAAACCGCCTCGAAATTTTATGCCACAGGGATGAAGTGCTATGTGGAATAGAATAAACGAGACGTGTAGAGATGTAGTGACTATTGAAGAAATGCTAAAACACTGAATACACAATGTAACATAAGATACCGTTAATGGAGTTACGATGGAGCGTAGAAGTCAAGAAACACGGACAAGAAAAGTAACGATTGACAGGACGGACGGAGAAGACAAGAAAATAGTGGATGTGCAAATTTATATGATACGAAGACTCCGCTGACGTATGCACTAATCCAAGATTCTCATCGTAGGCACGTTTCTTTCATGTATGATAAAATTGTATCATTGAGAGATATTTATTGGACATGGGCTGCTTACAGGCAAGCAGAGTATATGGAACTTCTCAGAGATCGCAAAGAATCGGATAAATCGTTACATGCAACGAGGAATGTTGAAGAAGTCTGTAGACTTGCGTACTTCTGCATGAAAAACAGCAATTGGATAGTGATGGGTACTGCATTCTGCATAGTATGTCTGATCCTTTGGACATGGATGAGACAATGAGAAAGAAGTATATAGAAGCGTTTCAGGAAAACCATGACGTTCCTTTGCAGACAATTGGTGGACTTTTTACCGAAATTCAAACATGGTTTCCGGGCGAAGAGGCGCTGAAAGATGAAAGCAATAAAGGTCATTGGAGTCCAATTATCAATACTGATATTTCTCAAAATGACGAACATGACAGATACAATGGAATTGGACTTTTCTCCAGTACAAGAAGTCTACTTGAAAATCAAATGGAAATTCATCATGTCTATGTATGGATAGGTAAACGACGTGCTGCACTAGATCTATGGATTGGAATTTTGTGCCCCTTGTTGAATTTAGATAAAGATTGTAAATAACCGACAAAAATTCCAAACGGTGGGGGCCGCTTTCTCATAACTAGTAAGGATTGCCCACCACAACATGGTCACAATGACTTCGACTTCAGAAATAGTGGTTCCCCAGGTTACTTCACAATCACAACTGCTAATGAAGGTGCAACGTTATGGATAGCTGCTTGGTCCCATCGTTATGTCCATTTCATCCAGGACGAAAGGACAGAACTTGAAGTTGTTTGAAAATGCATGAAATTCAAATCCCCTACTGTCCTTTTTCATCGGTGGTGGTTAAGTTCAGCATGCAGGGGCAGGATGGAATGGGACAGGAGCACTGAGGTATCATATGTATATCATCCCGGACGATAGAAATTTGAAATATGCTATTTCATACGTATATGGACGTAGTTTTTGCAGGAAAGGTCAACAGCTGTCTGTTCACACATCGCAAAGTTCAAACAGTCCTTCGAATTGTGGTCATATAGACGGAGAACCCGAAGAAAGTAATAATGGTGGTGAAGATGAACTACAAAATATGGATGATTGGGGAATGGAAGATGTTGAAGAGCCACCGTTGGGTTGACAATTGATCCTTGATTGAAATTATCTTTGTTTACCTTGCATGCCTAAGTTTATTTCTACATATATGGTAAAAAACATTGCATGTATGTTCCCAGAAACGGTTATAGTTAAATGTGAATGTGTTCCTGTCATTTTTTTTCAATGTCATGTATTTACTGAATACAGTCTCTCATCTTAATTAAAAATCGTTGCCAATAAATAAAATGCAAAACTTTTTCCTCCATATGGAAGGCAAAATTTTGCAGAAAATTAAATAATTGATTTTTTATTGTAAAATTTAATCATTTAATTTCTGCAAATTTTCGGCCACCATATATATGGAGGAAAATTTTTTTTTAAATTGAAACATGATTATATTTCTTTTGACTACTTACAGTGGCAGAATCGACTACTGGCACTGGCAATAAAAAGTAAGAAATATCGGTGAATACGTTGGTCCCTATTCACAAATTATTCTACCAATATCCTAATTAATCAAAGAATGTGACATCGACCACTATTGCTCTGGATCCGACATTTCACTATCATTGTAACGAAAAGATTCGTCTGCCATACAACGTATTATACATACTCGACAGACGTTTCGGCTGATCACAAACGACATGCCAAGTCATGAAAATACAATAAAAAGAAGAGATTGCACACTATGCCACATGCAACAAATTGAAAAGTTATCAGAGGCACAAGGACAGATCCGATGTCCATTACGAAAGATCTGACGTGGAAAGAGTCTATAGCGATGATCCGGAAATTGCCGGGATAGTAGAGAGCCATAGCCAAGTGCTTCAAAGAATCTGTCTTTTGCAGCTCTTTTCTTTCCATTACAAAAATCAGATAAACAATGTCTTAAACGCTCCTTTATAATAACAAATTTTGATAGCTCTTGAACAAATTCATCCCTAATTTCTTCCGTCAGACATATGTTCACGCTTTCACCACATGAAGGTTCAGATCCAAGTAATAAACATGTAATATATATCTCGCTGTTGATGGAGAGGACATATATGTTGTTTCCACTGCAGAGAACGGTCATTGGTGTTGGTAAAATCATTGAACCGTCCAACCCTTTTATGCCATTCTCCAATAAAATAACTTCTCTTTTCGCCCAGTTTCTGGCATTTTGCTCATTATATGGATCCAATTCACACGTTTCCATGATTCCCCACTTTTGTATTTTCAGGTCTACTGCCAGTCCAATTCAAAAATAGTTTGTAGGAACTTGTCTCATGATCCTCTCCACACGCTTTCCACGACTCTTTTTGTTATCTCCCATTTTTTAAGACGTTCTCGATTCAGAACTTTTAAACTCTGCACCATTCCTTTTACTTCAACATTCTTACAATCAAGTTTCATAACTTCTGATTGCAGAGCCTTGATTGAAACCTCTTTGCTAATCTACTCCCGTGCTTTCTCATTGGCCGAAATCTTGTACTCTTTCATCAACACAGAAAGTCTTGTGTCCTCGGAAGTCATTTTTCGAACATATTCTTCCAGCCGATGGAAATCTTCCAAAATTGTACTGACGAAAATTCGTCCGATGCAGCACCCACACTGATAGCGTTTGTACCATTTCCCCCATTATTTACAATCACATAACTATCCGTTCTGGAATCCATATCATCTGTGTCGCGATTGTTCACTTCATCAATACCACTCATAGATGAAGATTCATTTGTACCTGTTCCGCTCATTCTACCATTACAACCTCTTCTATTTCCACGAACTCCACCAATCCTTCCTCTACCTCAATCTTTACCAACACTGCGCCTTTACACAACCATGTTAGATCTAGTCCCACCGATTTCATCTCCCACATCATAGCTTCCGCAACTACCTGCTCTCGCCACTTTCGACGGGGATTCCGAATTTCCTGCTGTTGACCTCGACAATATTACCGGACGTTTCCTGGTACCACTGCGATTCGCCATATCGGATTTCAGAACACTAAATGAATCGCAATAACTTGAGGATTGAGTTTTATTCCTAGTACAATATTATCTTCAATTTTTAATAATGGAACAAGTTCCGACATGCGTTGAAACTACATTGAACAGCTACTATAGAAGATGTGTACAGCTTGCAGTCAAAACTGCACTACAATATGTGTCTGGTAGACACTGTATGCTATTTCCACACCATGCGGAGTTCGGTTTTTTGCGGAAAATCAATTAATTGATTTTCCGCAAAATCACCTCCACCATATGGAGTGGAAATTTTATGATTTCTGTACCTTCTTTCGTTTTATTCCAAATACAGACTATCAAACACAGGCTGTGTATGATACAAATAGCAAGTAAACACTCTTTAAAATAAGACATTATATATTGCTGCTAATAAATTCAACTACTCCCTATGTTACCATCCACTTATCTTATGGTACCGTGTTTATGGAAATGATCATTGGTCAAATCCATAATCCGAATGTGGTTAGTACCATGGAGGAACCTACTTTACACCCATGTGTTTGCATCATCTATAACATCATGGTAAAATTGTGAGCCACAAGTAGTCTAGTTCTAATTGTGTCCATTCTCCATTACAAATCATAGTATAACATTTTGAAGATAGGCTACAATTTTCGAAATCGAACGCTCTCAAAAAAACATTCAATACAAATTGAAATATCGGAAACATCGGAAACAATAACTGAAAAATTGACTGTACTATTGATCATTTCACAAAGTACTTTAACGTTATTGACTTTATAAAACATGTTACTTATTTAATATCAGGATACACTAACAAATTAAAACAAGACACGGAGAAGATAAAAATGAGTTGAACATTTGTTCAATTTCAACTCCACCACTTTCATGCATTTAATTTAACTATGCACTTCCTTTCCCGACAATTCCTCACAATTTAAACGTAATCTCTTTACAGTATTCAACTGACGGTACTTTCGTTGAGAATAATCTCGCATCAAAGTCAGCGTCGCAGATGATGTTAATACCTTCTTCCACCTCCTTCATTCCAATTAAAGATTCTATGATACTTAAAGATACCGCCAACAATTTTTTAGCACACCAGCTTTTCCCTTGTCCATTTCATGTCCCATTTCCGTCAATAACGATACGGAT
>JAULBU010070621.1:0-10558 GCA_032358235.1 Odonthalia washingtoniensis | reverse complement strand
ATCTCCGAATAAACCTTTTATTTCAACTGTTAGTGCATCTTGAAGAAAAGAATAGTTTTAACGATTACGTTGAAAAGATAGATCTTCTAAAATTGGTTCGTCCGACAGCCAAAATCCAATAATATTTGGTGCAATATTATGATATAATAGATGCATTATATCAATATTAAAACTTTTAAATGGCCTTATAGTTGTGGTTCTCGACACTAGTGTTGCTAAAATATGAGATGACAGACCATGTTCTTCCAATATAACATCCAATTCAGCTTTTGAACTATTTCTGAACGCTTTATTTGCCTCTTCAACACCAGTTGTGATATCTACATCTGATAGCATCTCAAGATCATCGTAATTCCATAAAATCGTCAGTTGATTTCTTCTATTTACGTCTTGAGCATATTTAGACTGTTTACATAAACGATCAGGAAAATAAACATGTCGTCGTTCTTTTACATAATCCCCATATTTTACAAAATATACATGCGCAGTACCTGTTATGTCCTTTCCTTCCATTCATATTTGTCCTAGCTACCATATCCGCACCTACACATAATAAATTTACCCTCACTTTGCGATCTACACCGTCCCAAAATTGTACTTTCACACCATTTTTTAAACAATCCAGCTCATCTAGAACAGGATTATTATATGATAATATATTCGTCGGATTATTTGTACCAGGTATTACCAACAGTGGTGATACATTACATAAATTTAACCTAATGGACGGCGGAAGGTTCAAAATTATGGCAATAACAGGCCAAAACGAATACTGTGTTGAGTTGATCGGATTGAACCCATAAGCCGGCAAACCAAGAAAGATATCATTTTTGATTTGATCATAACCACCGAGATCCTCAGCCAAGTTTTTAAATAAATATCCAGAAAAAATCCTCGTATGTCGATTCCTGGTTATTTTTGTCCAGAGAACGTCTGATTTTAGGTTGATAGTATTGATGGAAAAGCTCTGGACACTTCTTGGAATTCTTTACACGACCTTTTAGACGATCTTTGATTGAAATGTACTGAAAAGTGGATATTTCACCACTTGTATAATCACTTTTACCATCACCGTTGTATTTTCTGTAACTCCATCAAAACTATGTAGCATTCTGTGGTTGTTGCTACAACGAAAAAAGTAGAAATAGAAAAACCGCATTGTCTTAGAATAGCTAATTTCAATCCTTTGGAACTATTGTAGAACATCTGATTCCCCTTTCGCAAAATTGCATCCATCATTCCATTCTTTTCATGAAAAAGAATATGAAATTATACGAACCAACCATGATTCTTCATGAATGTTCCCAACTTTGATAGAGCTGTACACATTAACGTAAATCAGAATTAACGAGTTAGTATGTTTCAAGAGTAACTGTAGAAGGAATATGAATGTAATGAATTTAATTTATTGGATTTAACGACGTACGAAAGTCAAACTGTCCCAAAATTTCGGTGGTGGCTTCTACTGACTGTTCTAAATTTCCATTTTCAGATTCGCCCAATTTGTCTTCTTCTTCCTCACTGACTTCAGATCTAAATGCCTACTCATTTGTTGATTCATCATTAATATCAACTTCCGCTACTATTCCATAGTCCTTTTCAACATTACATTTCTCATCTCTACCCATTAACAAATCATAATTTGCAGTTTCTGATCTATCGACAACGGCAATAACAATGGAGGGGGGATAATCGGCGGTGTCCGTTGGTTTATTTTCCTACTCCTAGCAGTATCACGATGGCGATTTGCAGTTCTCAGATAAACTGCGCGAGTGCAACCACAGCCATATCATGATGGAGATGAAATAATGTATGAACGATAAGAATAGGTGCTGGTAGGATATTGTTTTCTTCTTGTGAAATTAATTAAATGAAATATTGTCCTCGCTCTTTCAACTCTTTTTATTACTTAAAAGTAAATTGAGAAAAATTGGAAAACAAAATTTGAACGGGACCATAATCAAGTATTGGGTTCATTTTTTAAATATTTTTATCCGAAATCTAATTTTTAAATTAGATTTTGGATAAAAGCTTTAAAAAAAATCTGAAGGATTGTTTTATTATAAAGCTTAAGTATGAAATTTGAATAAATAGGACCATGTCATGAATAGATTGAGAAGGTTGAAGAAAGCCAGAATGATTGTAGAATAAAACCCAAATGACATCAAGCGTAAAATAAATCTCACTGTTGCTTGTTATCTTCGACGGGTGGTGCTACTTGGTAATTGGTGATAAGATATTGAGCTATGATGTGGTTTCACGAGGATACCATTGCTTGGTAAAGTACTTTTGAGGATATCTATCGAAATGGAATCGTTTTTTTAAATTAACAAATCCCATTGATCCATTCGGCGAATTATGGATAAATTCAGGAATTTATTTATCCAAGTAACACCCATTGACGAAAAGATTCAATTATAAGGTCATCGTATCGACTTATTTGTTGAAGGTTATGATGTTACAATACCTAATCAATTTTCGTATACTTTCAGGAACTTTATTTTCATGATAGTATATCATGATGGTTAATTTTGTACATCTCTCACTTAATACGCATGAACACTTCGTAATCATTTGGTTGGATCCAACTTATTCGATGATACAATAACATTAATGACAATACCCATGTACGTCACAACAGAAATGTGGTTTACTACCTAGTGAAAGGGTATGAACGTTTACATCGTTTACTACACTGCCATGTAGACTTAAACTTATCAATTTATATTCCAGTTCTATAGCATCATTTCTTATTTCAATTTTTGACAACTTTTCTCCAATCCCTGTTATAGGGGTTTGTATACGTATTTTGAGATGGTTAAAAATGGTACTCACCGTGAGTACCATTTTTAACCATCTCAAAATACGCATAACCAATACCACTGATAATGATTCTGCTTCCAAAGATGCAACAAAACATCAATACCCAGTCCAAACCTGCACAACGCAATTTCCAGTCAACTGCTTCTTTTTGTAATAGAGAAATCTTTGTCTGCTATGCACGTTGTTCGCATCTTGCTACAGGTTTCCCTGACTATAACATTCTTAACTGACAGAGTAAATGTGCAAGAGTGTTTTCCTGCACTAATTTCAAAAAATATACAAGCCCTCCATATAAACTAATCATATCAATCACACTCCACACTCTCCCTATTATCACTTTTGGACTCACTTCAGATCGTTTTCTATGTCGATGAAAATTAATTAATTCTAAGGCACCTGCCACCGCAATAGTCATTCCATTTCCCCAGCGGCCATTGTGACGGAAGCAACACTAGATTCGACAATAAATGAATTGTGCTGTACTCTTTCAACATATCAATAATTATTCCCTTTAAATTCTTCTTAGTTATGAAATCATTTATCACCAATCAATCATCTCCAAATGACACGGTTCTTTTTACTCCCTTTTAATTCTCCCTTTCTTGATCACATATAATTTTTTTCTTTACGTCTTTCTCACCGAGGACGTCTCGGTGAGGGAGGGGAAATCAAATCATACGTCGTCCCATATTTCTTATCTATCTACCCGAAAAATCATGCTTTTTTCCTTCACCTTAAAGGAAGAAAAAGCCAACATGCACCTAATTCCCTTTTCGTCTCAAAATCATTAGGACTTGAAATCAGATCGCTACCAATCCACGCTCTCTGATGCTCCGTCCCGTCTGCGTAACGTGGAAAATCATTAAAATCGTGTCGTCGTGCAGTGTACTTTTCTTGGAACACCGTCTCCCACAAACCGGTAATTTATCTGGAGACTGATCATTACCTTTGATCTGGGATCAACTGAAGTGTACTTAAATGACGGATGCTGTATTATTCAATTCCTTTTTTTAAAATTATTTTTTTCCTCATCACACACAAAAGTTTTCGGTTGAACCCAATGACACTTGAAGCGAAAAATTAATCTAAAAAAGACACATATAATAGTTTTTTCTTCGTCCATCTCTACATCATACAAATAATTCCTTTTCGTTTCCTCTCCCATTTAAACCAACCCTCTACATTTCCAACTTTCTAACGTTACATAATCTATTTTAAATCACATCGCTAATACTTGTACTATGAACCGCGAGTTGGCCATGGTTGTGCCGCATGATATCCAGTGGCCAGTGGGGATCATCTCTCAACCGTACCGCAAAAGTTCTCAATCAATCTCTATAATTATATGGAAGGCGTTAAGGGACGTCATCGAGAAACTTAACCAAGGACTCATTACTAATCAGCGTCTGCAAATAGAAATTCCAAATTCTGTTCGTCTCAGTAACATAATAATGCTGACAATGGGCGGATTTATTGCAATAAATGGAGAAATTGGCCGTTACCTAGGGATTTATAATTATTCATAATTAGCTGCTCTGTCAAAATTATCTCGCACAGATTTTATGGCTTCTCGCGACGATTGTATTGTGTCTTTGGCCGAACGTGAACCAATCTTGAAATCGAGTATGGGGTACTGGTTTGGTCACAGAGCATTTATAGATAAGTTGGCTAACGAGAAGGCCAATGAGATACCACGTCAGAAGGAAACAGCACATTCACCTGTAATTACGGTTAGTAAAAAAACAAAATGGTACGTCCGATACTCCTGCTGACACCATGTTGATAAATGAAAACCCAATTACAGGTACTGGAAATTCTCAGGTTTCAAAAGATAACAATACCAATGACTCTAGTAGTTTCAACAGAACCCATGACGATATAGATGATAATGATGCCCAGGACTCAATAGACAGTATTGTTCCATCGCATACTCTAATCCCACTATGAGTTGTGGTGTTCAGTATATAAAAAGTACTTACAATCAGGCACTGAGAATTTTGTTGATTCTGCCGGTTTCGAATAATACTGGATCTGTAACCAACCCCAACGATTGCCCTCCAGTAATGGAGTAGTTGAGAAAAGGAAGAAGGTATTACATGTTTTAAATTTAAAGAAGGAAGCAACAAATTTAGCGCGTGAGAAGTCGTCGGTTACTATTCGTAATACTGAACAAGAATTGTTGCAGCGCATTGCGCATTTTGAGGCAATCAATCCTTCTAAAAAAATTAAATCTCATACAATGGAGCGTATTGCCAAGGAAAGACAAGGACGAAGAACTTCCAAGAAGTAGGATACAAATATTTGTTATAAGATTTCTTTGAACTAAAAAGGTTGATAATTTTGTGGCCTAAATACTTGAGCCATATTATTTTGAAAGCAGAAGGAAAGTAGATTACTTCGGAATGAAAAACATTTGAGTCACATTATTTTGGAATGATAAAAGAATGGAGAATTTATTTTTAAAAATAATTTCCTCTCTCTTTCTTTTTCCTTTTCCCTCGTTTTATTCTGCGGTCACAACTTCACACATATTGATAATTATTAATATCCTCTTTCGTTTCACTAACTTTCCCCTCTATTCGTCCACAGCGTCTCAAGGGAATTTGAATCACACTCTAATCTCCATCTCCATCAACTTTATGAACTTCGTTGTCAATATTTCTCATTACCATCATTGTCTTTCTTATTCTCATCTAGCTCCGAACATCTCCCATCAGTTATAACAAAGGGCTTGCCCACTATCGATGGCGACGACAATAATTATGTGTGCACAACTTTTGATGAACATTTACTGGACGACTTCTTTGATAAAACGTGATCAACGTACGTTTTATTCACCGTTGCTTTCTTTTCCCTACAATCCTTTATTACTATTCCTAACAATACCGTAGTTTCGCACATCAATCGTTACATTTTATGCTATCTCCTATTTGTAAATAATTCTATTAGGTGCACTCGCTTTGAAATATCTAGGAAATGAGCTATTGAATCTCGTTTTAAACCTTTCACGGTAAGTTGTTTGAAGCACTCAAAATTTCATAGTTTGGTTATGTCTATGCATTTTTCTTATTTCACATTTTTCTGGTTCTGTCTGAATCTTACATTTCGTATGCGATAAGGGTGAGAAAGAAACGGTGAGTGAAACGGAATCAGTTCTGACAACTCCTCCAGCTTCGTTCCCAACGACTGTGTCAGCATCACCGATAAGAACGACTGGTTTTACAATATTCCAGGGGGCAACGATTGCCTTCTTTCGTATTGAAATAGTGCCGTATAAGTTGAAGAGGTTGGTATAAGACATCTGGAATAGCATGATTCTTGCGGTGATAAATGGGAGTGTTGTTGAAGGAAGTCAGAAGTAGAGAAATAGAATTGTACTATTTTATTATTTTATTATTTTATTATTTTATTATTTTAATGTTTTAATGTATTAATATTTTAACATGTTAACATTTTATATATATAATATTTTATTTTTTAAAATAGGATATAATACTAGGCTAGTACGGTGAAAGATGTGAAAAGTGAAATATCAGTATTGTGAAAGTATGAATACTTGAATTACGGGCAGTGAAAGTGAGGATAATAAATATTCTTACGGTGACTTTACCCACCTTTCAGCGTACTAGACCCCTATTTACCCTATAAATAATTAGAATCCATCACTTCTGCGCCATTGAAGGACCATTGCAATAATTGTAATTAACTTTTCATGAGCCATCAAACAGCCTGTCATTAGCCTTATAATGTATATTAAACCGCCATTAAAAGCTGTACTACTGATAAAATACGAACCAGTGGCTAATGAATGGCGGTTGAATGGCGGTTGAATGGCAATTACAGTACAGTGTGATGGCTATGTACAGCTGGTTTTGAAGTAGGTTTCAAATCCGCCAATGGGAAACCATTCGTCAGATAGCAAACTACTCGAATGGCCGATCGATGGTCGATCTCATCAATGGCTGGCGGATCAATGGTGCACCAATGGCGCTCATTTGGTTTTGCACACTCCATCTGTGCGCCATTCGCATGGTTGGGGAAGATGACGCTGAGTATCTGTGCATCCTTTTTCAAAAATTCCCACCCGCCCCTAGCCCGCCATTCGTTGCCCACTCCACGGCCATTCCCCCCACAAAATGGGGTACTTTCTACTAGGGTTTTTTCTATTAATGATTTTTCTATATGTGATTTTCCTATTTCAGCAGATCAACATGTAACAGTGATGGAATGCTATTCCAGTTGCAAATCCTGTGGATATCAAGCTGGAAAGGTTTCGATTATATGGAATCTCTATCTTTTCTAGATACATTATTTATATTTTCTTTCACTTTTTTTTTCTATCACATTTCGTATAAGTGCCAATTTTTGTTATTTCGTCCTTTTCTTTTCTTATGGTAATTATGAACTCCATGTAATATGATACCATTATTATTAAAATTAAATATCACATGTATAATCTAATTGGTATACATGTATTGAAATGTATATTTTCCATATTCTATATAGCTATGATAGCTACCGCGTATACCATCATATTATTTAAATATACCATACATGTCTCCATGACAAACCGTAGTACCATCCACTTTTCCTTTCATGGAGTGAATGATTTTTTGGATTCTCCATTCACCATTTCATGCAGGAAATGAATGAAAACTTGGGTTACACCTGCAGTGTTACATTCAACATATGCACTGCTCAGTCAATGTGACTTCCATTTCAAACTACACTTTTCGTAGTATTTTATGAATTATTCATACACTCTCTCTTACACAATATGTACTTTTTTGCAGTACACATACACAGAAATGTCCGGTGTTTGAAAGAAGTTTTCAATATTACACCCGTGCACTATTACAAACCATGAAAGGTGTCCCGTAGCATTTCTTACACCTATTATTCACTGTCCGTAAGTAAATTTGTACGCCTCATACATTAAAAACTACAGTACGTGTACACCACAGTTAATGGCCCATACAATTTATCTTCAAATTTTGTAGAACTTTTCTTCAGTTACCACCCGTAACAATTCAAACACTGTAGTCTTTGTTATGTAACCTACATGGACCCCCAAAATCCGCATGGCCTAGTAGATAATTACTACACCCCAAAACTACACTATTTGAATGTAGGCATTCAGTTCCGGAAACATGGACACCCCCCGTTATTTTTACTGGGTCTCTTTGTCTATATTGGATTTTTCATCCTTACCAGCATTAGCACTGTCAATTGTCAGGCGTGAAGATATTAATGATTCCATGTGATGATCCGTTTCTGGGATGCGGCGTTTCTCTTCCAGTAATAGGCCGTTATAATTCTTTATGACTGTCTCCATATCGTAGAACTGCAATTAATAGTTCGGTTATATGTGGACATAGTCATAACACTGGTACCAAATTATCCGTGTCTGTTCACGCTCAGTGCGACGATTCTAATACCTTCCCACACGATTGGGTGTAGAAGAACGACCGCCGCCGAGTATAACACCAGGGCGTACTGTTGCGGAAAACAAGTTCGTTTCTTACTGATCTTCTACACCTGTTAGGATTGAAGGGAGCTTTTTGGCGCATACAAAATATTCTGGAAGTAATTGTACTTTCTCTTCATGTATTTCCAGCTGAATGTCTGATTCTTCCGCAAATTTAACACTGAATTTTCCATGAACAGTTGCTGGGATGTATTTTGTCGTTCTATTCGTCGTTATCACGCGTTATTCCCTATGAACGTCGGCTTGTTCTTGTGAATATTAGACCAAACGAGCGAATACCAATTCATGACGGGTTCACTTTACAGGAATCTTATGACATTTTCGCGTATCATTGGGGCTAGGTCTTCAAAAAAGAGTGGTATCATCTCTATTTCTTCGTATACACTACTACAGCGATACGCTGCGTCATTTAGTAAAGACCCGAGGCCTTGTTCCGTTTCGTTTGGTAACTTCCGTGGTGCGCGCAGTGAATTCCAGCTTCGCGTATGGCGGATGAGTCTGTATTTGTACCGGTTTAATGGTTTACACTAGGGAAGTCCTCTATGTTTTGGTCATTTTCATGTTGAAAGAGCGGTACAGATACATCGATAACATCCAAATCTTGTCCAGTGCTTTCATCATGCTCTTCCCACAAGGAAGGGTCGTATTTGTACATATGTGGTGCAGTTGATCGCTACACGTGGACGTAGTCGACCTCAAATTCGATGTCGGAACCTTCTTTCGCTTTGGTCACTTTTCGTCACGCTCGGTCACACCTTTCGTCACGTTTTCTGTGTTTGGCCTGGTCCGGGTAATTGAACCACCAGCCACGTGTTTTCTAGACAGCTGTACACTCAATATAGTACCTTATTGTACTTTTTGTACTGTACGCTCCTCCTTCCGCCGTCAGGCGACGGTTAAAGCTTACTTAAGGAGGTTTTTGGCCCTGGATTTCCTTAACGATAATAAACTCAAGCAGTACCGAGATGTCTTCTATCCCCAAAGTTTTCCATCGACGATCATGGCGAAATCACTTTGGCGACGATATGCCCCCAACTTCGTCTGCGAGAGTCAGTCATCCGCACATTGCACGCGTTGCTATTGCCCCCGCTCAACATAACGCCCATTCGATTCCTCCGTCTTACCAGCGCTGACACAGATTCGATTGGACTCGCTTCGCGTGATTACGCACCGCCTCACAAGCGTTATCGAATCCCGATATCACTCGGCCGCCCCACCATCTACTCTAACCGTCCTGCGATAGTCGCCGTTAGCCTGATACGACTACGTCTATCGATCGGCAGGACGCCACGCTGATTCACAGTCTGTCTCTACCTTTGGTGGAGTGCATATCAACACGGGCTACTGTGTAAAGAGGTCTCGAACACCTTTAGTGCCGGTGCATTGTACTACATCTTGTCTCCCAGCCTAGAATCGACAGGCGGCAGTAAGTCAACACTTTAGTAATGAACAAAAATAAACCGACGGGCCTTCTGAATCCCTGATCGAGAAGAACACGGTCAGTGACTGGCAGGTTGCCCGCGGTTTTGCGTAATGCATCTCATGCGGTATCCAAAACCGGTTCTGTGGACAATCCTGCCCATTTCTGTAGTCAACTCAATGATGATGTAGATATACAACGCATATGCCGTGAAGAATCCGCCGAACTCAAACAACGAGTAACGGACTTTACAACACATCTGGAAGGGGAATTTACCCGTAAGCCCGAATTCGAGGACGAATTTAAGAACCTCCACAACGATCTTACGGATATTAAACAATCCCTTGCCGGAAACATACCATCTCCAACAGAGTCCGTATCCGAAGCCGTAAAATTATTACGTTCGGACATCAACGCGCTCTTAGAGCACGGTAAATCATTACAATAAAACTCGAATTTAGAAGTGGAACACAAAAAATAATAATAATAATAATAATAAAGATTTAAATACCGTACTGGGTCATGTAGATGCACCTCAACGTCTACGTTTACCGTCTCAGCGGGCTTCAGTGGTACATCGTGATACATCACGCCAGGCAAGAAAGAATGGATCTTGCGCGTCACGCTCGTACCGTTGCAACCCATCAGCAGGGTCGCGACTCATGTCCAATTTCGATTCTTCATCGTCAAAAGCTGATGATGAAACTACAGGTCTTATCCTGGATATTATCTACCTAACCGTACCGTTCTTTGAACGTGCGAAGGGCCCTGAGCACCGATAACTGACCTCGTTTGAACCATCAAACCCACCCTTCGACCGGTTGATG
>JAULBU010070610.1:0-10560 GCA_032358235.1 Odonthalia washingtoniensis | reverse complement strand
GAGAGAGAGAGAGAGAGAGAGAGAGAGAGAGAGAGAGAGAGAGAGAGAGAGAGAGAGAGAGAGAGAGAGAGAGAGAGAGGGAGAGAGGGAGAGAGAGAGAGAGAGAGAGAGAGAGAGAGAGAGAGAGTTTTTTCTATTTTTTTTAATTTTTAATTTTCAATGAAATGAAATGTGATAGGTGGAGGCGGATTTTGGTTCCTGTTGTTTTTTTGATGGTTTTAAAAATATGAACGAAAAATAGAAAGAGATTGGTAGGTTTTTTCTCCGAAATATGAGATAGACGCGACACGTATGTAGGAAGGGAGAGGGGAGTGAAATGGAAACAGTTTAGAAACAGTTGAAGGGTTGAGGAGGAAAAGAAAAAAAACAATGATGTGAAGCGGATAAATGATTGAGATAGAGGGAGCGGTTAAGAATTAGAGAAGCCAGAAGAGGCAAGCAATGGGGAAATAGCAATGGGGAAATACAGGCTTTTAGTGTGTTAAGTTGACAACATCAAAGATTAATCAGGAAAAAATAAAAAGAAATTTAACTTTTGTATGTGACTTATTTATATATATATATATATATATATAGTCGCTGAAACACACACGATATTGTGCATTACAGCAACATCGTATCTATGACATTGTTATTGAAAGTATTAAATGGTGTCGCCAATTGAACAGCTTTGTGAGGCGGTGCGGTGCCCCATTTCCGTCCTTCACCACCCTGCCCGCCCTCGCAACCAAAACCGCCGTACAAACGTTTAGGATGTAGAAATGAAACAGACAGACGAACTGGTGGCACGGCACGCCTTCTTCGGCCTCAAACACATGTATGAGGAAGGGGGTGAGGGAGCGAGCGGCTAGATACACAAGCCAATAATAATAGAATAATAGAATAGGAAAAAAACAACAAAACGACCCGCTTAACATATGTCACTGTACGCAGCCACTGTACCATACAGAGGCGCGCACATGTGGGGCAAGCTGACGTGAGTAGTGAGCTTTTCAACTACTTTCAACATATATATAAGCATAAGCATATATATATATTTATACACACATATACATACATATATGTGTGTACTGTATGTTCCTTCCTTCCCTCCATTTTGCAAACCACAGGTACGTGGCGTTAATCGATTTCTGAGGACCACAACAACTCTTTCTTAACAACTTTTTATTTTTATTCCCCAGTTCCAGTTCTATCGGCCGCCGTGAACGGAGAACGGAGAACGGTGTGAACGGCGAATGGCCGAAGTGGCGGGTAAAAAGATAAAAAATTCACATCTTTATTCAATCCCTTCTCCTTCTCACACCACCGCATCAACATACATACACAAACGTGATGTCATCAGTTTATCAACGATGCCAACAAATAGTACAGTCGACGAATAAGAGGTGCTCAAATAAAATTCAATTTTCATTTTCGCTGAAAGGCCGCGTATGCCGTATCTATCAAAATGCTGTTCTATCAATGAAAACCAGCATACTACCTATACTGTATGCAGGGGAGGTGTGCACCTCTTCTCTCTCTCTCTCTCTCTCTCTCTCTCTCTCTATCTCTGTCTCTGTCTGTCTCTGTCTCTGTCTCTGTCTCGTACAGGACGGATTTCGCAAGTTTATTAAAAAAACATTCAAAAATTTCAGAAACGATGATTTCACATTTAAAACTTAAAAAAATTCCATGTGCAGTTTGGTCTTAATGTCCTCATTTGAAACCACAAATCACTATTACCATTACCGCTCTGTTAATAATAATAAGTAAGGAAGGAAAGTATACGGATTGCGCTTTCAATAATACTTCAAGTATTACAAGTTCGGTAACTATTATTATTATTATGATAAATCTGTTACGTTTAATTTTAATTTCATATTTTTGGTGGATACAAAGTGAAATGTATAGATATTCCAAAAAATAAAATAAAATAAAAATTGCAGTTGCCGGCACTGCTTTCTTTTTCTTTCTTTTTTTTTCCGGAGATTTTGTGACAGTGAGACATTGGAAGGGTGGCATTAAAAACTATTAAAATTTTCAATATTAAAAATCCGGTAAACACCCATAAACATAATTTCACTCCCCTCCCGACACACCACCCCCTAAACAGTTTAGAAAAATAATCTTTTCCCGTCCCAATGTTCACTTTTTCCTCTTTTTTTTTGACACGTCGTTTCAGACCAATTAAATAAGTAAGCCGCCACTAATGAAACATAGACTCTATGTTTCATTAGTGGCAGCTGTGTCATAGAAAGGGAAGAAAAAGCAGAAACAGTATCGTATATTAATGTAGAGGGACCCATTTGATATCAAATAAAATTGATCCATACATACATAGTCTGAGATAATTATTGAAAAGTCAGTTTCAAAATATATAAATGCAAGAAAATTCATCAATTAGCTAATTTCACCAACTATACTCATAACTGTCGATAACATGATAAACACCATTGAAGCAAAACGTAAGTGGTAGTGGAAAAAAAAAACATATTGCAAACACCCCCTCACTAACGTATCAATAAATTATATTGAATGAATCCAATCCAATTACGATGTTGCTTAAATTATTCTCCAATTTAAAGTTTTTTATTGTTTTATCGATGAATCTTCGTTTTGTTAGTCAGATTATGTAACTAAAACTACCAACAATTAGATCTTATATCTTATAGAGAAAAATAATACCTATTTAAATTTACTGAGACCCGCACCCCTGTATTAAAGTTCAGTAAATACTTACAAAAGTAACCAAGGATGAGTAGCGATATCCTCAGTTGTTTTAACTCAACTTTCTATATTTTGTCGGCCCTAGACCATAATACGTAATACGGGGGCGCGCAGAATATAAAAGAGACCCACTGTCAATTATGTGAACAGTACTTCCAGAACTACGTCCGCTTCTGGCCGTTAGAAGAGAGCGAAGTGAATAATTAACGATTTCATACTAAGCTTTAGTGCGCAATTACTTAAGATAAATTCGATAGGATCTACTGTGGCAATATATGGATCAATTGTTGCATATAATTTATTATCCAATGATAATGTATATTATGGCCAGAGAGTTTCCATCCTAGCTGCTGCTGCCCTATCAAACAATGATCTTAACCTGTCATCTCCGACTGAAGAATATATCAGAGATTTACAACATGAAACCATTGCGTCAGTTTTGAGACAGTACTACAAACCAGAACCTTCAAATCGAAATCAGTATAAAAGAAACTTGCTTTGATACTCATTTATGAGCTATATGAGAGTTGGCCATTAGGTTGAACATAATGGTATACTATCATACAGCTATGATAGATGACAACACGTATAAGTGACAAGATTCAGGTGATGCGAAATATAACATTTACAATACATACAGTGGCAGAAATGATTAATCTAATAGCAGAAGTTGCAGTTTTTGTAAGCATGACTATCAATTTGGTCGTCATAAAGAAAGGATGTGGGGAAATAGGAAAAGGGATTCAAGAAGGATACTAAAGATTACCTCAGAACGATTGAAACAGGTGTTACTGTAGCAGAAGCGGCAGAGAGCGTAGAGTAGAGTCAGGAACTTGACACTTTATTTCGAAAAATCGTTACCGTTTGTTTCTTAGTAAGTTGACACAGAAACAAGCGTGTATATAGCAAAATAAATCAACTACACATTGCAAGGAACATAGCAGTGTGTTTTTGGGGTTCACATAAAGATTGCTACGCAATCTATGCCGTACCCAATACCGTAAGATTCGTAGTCGACTCTTGCAGACTACAGTGCAAGCGAGGTGCACAAAAATTCGTAGGTAGAGCACGGGTCATATCTAGAAGCATGACATAGTAAAAAATAGAATGCAAATAATATTTGCAGGGATCTAAATATTTTCAAAGTCCTAAAACAAGGAACAATCATGAAATCATGCCAAGCAATAAATTTCGAATTGAAATTTACATACCAATCTCATTTTTTGAGAGGTACGATGTTATCCAAGGGAGAGATCATTACGCCTCGACTCATGTAAGGATAGGTCAATGGGTATCTTGCCAGTGTGTATGAGGAGCTGTAATGACTGGCAGATAGGGCTGTCGGTTTTAGTACCAGGACCAGCGAGATTAATTGAAACTGGTAACCAAAATATTTCATCTACATTGCCCATTTCATATTCGAACCTTATACAATTGATATCGGCGAGAGTAGAGAGGTCGATGGAGTTGCGTCGAGTCAAGAGAGATGTATACATATCTTTAGAGTCAACGATAATCACAAGACGAACATGTACCATTGGTAAAGTAGACATCGTTGATTTCAGCTTTTTGCCTTCGTTGATTAAGTCGGATGCTACCAAATTTCAGTCGCTGCAAATTCTCGAACCGGATGTTTCTACTTGTGGGAAATCCATGAGAGGACATGAAAAATGGAATATTTGGAGAATAGACAAATGAGGAGACCAGATATGTAGGCCAGTTGACCGTAGTTGGCAGAACGACCAACATTGACAAATTTAGAAACCGCAATAATGAACTGTGCCGTGAGTGGTTTGGAGGAAGAAATATTAGTGTCGATTTTGTTGACCGTTCGTAACGAATTTTACTGATTGGTCAGGAAAGAGACACGAGGAAAAGGAAGGAGTTGTTATAAGTGACTGTTGCAGAATTCGAATAACGGGGATGAAGAAATACAAAGAGATCCAAGAGACGAGTTGAGTGACGTAAAGGGAGATGATTCTACTGCAGTGAGATAAGAGTCACATTTTAGTCGTCGAAGTCGAGTTATAAGATAAGGCTCGAACGATTAGAGCTTGTCATTGGAATTGATCTAACAAAATACATCAGCATCTTGTTGAATGGTCAACCCATTGAAACGTAGCTTTCCGGGGCCGTGCGAGACAAAAAAAATTAAATTTCCTGTCAAAGTCGGCGAGGAAGTTGTCAACAGCAAGAGTTTCACCAGTTACTAGAATGTCATCGAATATCTTGGTTGCAAAAAGAATGAGTTTCTGATCCTTGATAATGTAGAATAATTGAGCGATGACTTGAAATTGGGTTAAACTGAGTTGGATGAGAAATTGGTCAGATTGAGATGGCCACTTTACGTTGGAATTGACCAAGCCATACGTGGCAGTAAGAAAAGCCAGTAGAACTCTTTGTAGGGAGGCTCACAAGGTGGTTCACATAATCATCGCGTGGTGTGAGGCCAGTTTGAAGGAACGCCGCTTTGACGTCGGCCTTGGACAATCTCTAACCTCGAACTGTGGCAATGGGTAAAATAATCCTCACCGTACTGGGTGAGTACATGTTACAATCCGATTTGAGTTCGCTCTTGATTGAATCCTCATTTCCATGTGGCATGATTTTTGCTTCGAGATTGAGGGAGTCGTTGCTGTTGATCTTCATTTTGTATATGACTTGAGTTGAGATTACGTTAAAATGGACAGGAAGGACGAATTTGTGGATGACGGAGACTGTCTTCTTGAAAATGAGTTCTTCTTGGGTGTAGGCTTTGATAAGGACGGTTTGTTGAATTCCTTGAGCATGGTGTCTCATAAAGATTTTATTGCCGAATGCTTCTGTGGTACAATACTGGTACACGCGCATACATTTTTGAAATCAATTGTGAGGTTTGACTCTTCTGCTAATTTCGTCACTTTCGTCACTTTCGTCACGCTCTGTCACGTTTGTCACGTTTTCTGGGTTTGGCCTCATTCGGGCAATTGAACCATCTGCCATGTGTTTTCTGGACAGCTGTACACCCAGCACAGAACCTTACTGTACTTGATGTACTGTATGCTCCTTCTTTCGCCATCAGGCGAAGTGTGAAGTCTACTTAAGGGGCTTCTTCGCCTTGAACTCCATTAATGATAATAATCACAAGCGTTTCTCAGACTTCATATACCCCCGAACTTGCATTCGTCACGATCGATAAAGCTCCTTCGGCTCTGGTAGAACGTCCGCTACGCCAGCGTCAGTCCACTCCTCCGCCGTACAAGCGTGAATACGAACTGGTGACCGTTAGCCGCATCAACTTTGGTAACCGCTCCAGCCGCCTCCCTCCTCATTTAGTAGGTCTTGGACCATCGTGCTATCTTTTTCGACACGCATCTTACGACTATCAGACCAACGTCGTCTTTCGACTACACCAGCACCTTACAGGCACCGGGACGACAGCCACCTACTTACTCAGTATCATCCTACCTCCCCTTTTTGGTGGAGTTCACTGTCCACACGGGCTATTGTGGAACCAGGACTCTGAAAACTCTTAGTTTCATTTTAATTCCTTCCCTTCTGGAAGTGCATTGAACTACATCTGGTCTCCGAGCCTAGAAACACACTAGGTGGTAATTGATCAACGATGGACGCCGACAAGACTACGGGCATCCATAAACCGCCCAGATTACGAAAAACACGGTCAAACAACGGAAGTCTGCCCACTGGATCGCGTAACGCATCTAGTGCAGCCTCACGCTCCAGTTACCACACCGATAATCAAGAACCAATGGATCCGCCCAAAACAACCGCGGAACCAGTTGACGAAGCCGTAGTCCAGAGCATTTGCGCTGCGGAATCCGCCGACATCACGAGTCGTTTGGTAGAATTAAACAAGAAATTGGATAGAGAACTTGCTCGCAAGCCCACGTTCGAAGACGTGGTTAACAGCCTTCGAGACGAACTTGTAGCTATCAAGCTCTCACTTCCCAACAGCAAATCATAATCTCCAACAGATTCAGTGGCCGAAGCCGTAAATCGTTTACGTGCGGATGTCAACAATCTCTTGGAGAATGGATCACCACAAAAATAATACTCGAACTCAACAATCGAGATAGAGAAAAAAATGGAGCACAACCCCATACCGGGCCAGTAAGACGCACTTCAACCTCTACTGTTACCGTCTCAACGAGATGCTATGGTACATCGTGATACATTACGAAACTCTAGGAAAGGTTCTCGAAGTTCATATTCGTATGGATCAAAACCGTCGGCTGGAACTCAACGTATGTCCGAATGCGATTCTTCATCGTCGGAAGAGGATGACGATACCACAGAACAGGATTGGGATGTCATTGATCTATCAGTACCGTTATTCGAACGTGAAAAAGGCCCGAAGCACCGAGGACTGACCTCGTTTAATCTATCAAACTCGGTCTTCGACCGGTTAATGTTCTGCCGATATTATCGTTTATCCCGCACAAGCGGCGGCCGTGACAGTGAATCCACTGGTGAATTACACAGGCACCTCAAAGCTCTGGAGCTTACCATGAAAGAACACCGATTTTAGGGCGAACACCCAATATTAAGTTACGACTTCCTCTCACGAATGGTGGAAGAGTGCGATATACTCGGCTTGACCAAGGCACAGGAATACGTAGCCCTCCCACAATTTCTCACGGGGAAGGCTGCGAAACAGTTCCGATCAACTAGAGACGGAGCACACTCCGGTGGTGTCATTTGATGGCCCGAAGGTGTCAATCCTTACCATGAACGTACGCCACACCCGATGCCATACGTGAAGTGGTGAATTCTTTACGCCGTACGTGACAATTGAACAATGAAACAGAACAGGACTTTGAATGACGCAGCTTATCGTTGCGGTAATGTATACGACGAGTTGAAAAAGATGACGTTCTTTGTAGACGGACTTGCCCCCACCACTCGAACAATCGTCGCCATATTCCAGGAAAACGAGTCCCGTCAGGAGTTAACATTCGGACGATTTGAACAATTTGCGGAAGACCAGGGTGAAGCATATCGCGCAAAACGCGTTGGAACGCGGACAGTAACGTTACCACCTAAAGGTACTCGTCAAACAACATGCGAAGTTCAATTCGCGGACGATTCAACCGCACTAATCACAGAAGAAGTCGAATACAACCAAGTAATGCGAGAACATTCCGTGAACACCAACAAACTCCCTTCCCCAGTGACGGAGAAAGAATACAAGCAAGAAAAAACCTGTTGCAAATACAGTAAGACCAGCATACACTAAGTTCGGTGGATAATCATCAATACCAACACAAGTGGGGTGGACAGCTAACAAACTGAGTGATCCGACGCAACAAGCATTGATTTGTCACCAAAGTGTCGAGTTTAACCATATTTCGCCGAAGTGTATGCAAAATTGATCGTGTTATCACCAACTATGATAAGCTGTCGCCAGCTGAAAAATATCTGTACCCGATGCCGCGTATCGTATGGCAACTCTCGCCGTGACCGCACGTCGTCCACAAAACAACAGCCCCAAAGCTAGAGATGAAATTAACAAAGATACCAAAACCAATGAAAATACCCTGGGAAACTGATCCCGGGACTTGACAAAGCATCTTCTTTCTAAATAAAGAAAATATTGAGTCGCCCACAGACTCCATCTCAAAGTCCACGTTTCACCCCCGTTGATCCTACCGCTCCATCACCATCACCATTCTCCACGAAAATCTTCGGTTGCCTTCAACGCCCGTGGCGGAAAGTGAAACGTATAGACACACAAAGTGCGGATTCGTACTGGCTTGACAAAATTATCGAGTATATGCCAATCTTGGATTATCATTGCGTTAAACTAAACGGTTCGCGGCAGTCCGAGATAACGGTACCGGATACAGTTTCATTCGACTCTCCGACCTACCGTATGGGTCGGAGAAATTCATCAAGATCCTTAAATGGTCGACCAACATACAAGACGCGAATAATAGACCCATCACCATGACAGGAACGATAACGCTGGCAGCTCAACTTGGTTCCCAGTAAGATATGTTGACCTTTTACGTGGCAGACCGACTCGTAACGTCGGTCATCCTCGGTTGTGACTTCTGCGACAAACATGTCGAAGCAATTCGCCCGCGCAGGTGGTTAGTTGAACTGGAAGACGGAACAACTGTCCCCATTGCCCGAAGCCTAACTAGAGACTCTTGGACGTTCCGCAGCTATCGGAAGAGCAGGAATACATACCAGTAAAGGGGAGAACCTTACAAAAATATACGTTGCAGAACAGACGGTTATACAATCGGAATAAAAAACCCGGATACCTGTCAATACAGCACGCCACGCCAAGGATTAGTCCTCATTGAACCAACATCACGCTTGTACGACAACCACTTATGTATCACAGGGGCATGAATAGCTAATGTAACGGACGGACAAACTTTCCGGATATTAGTAGCCATCTTTGGATAACAGCCAAAGATAGTGCTTCTAAATAAGCACATTTCCACGCAAGTTCGCACTCCACCTCGCTTGTTGAGTCGAACATTTCACACGATCAGATACTTGGCCAAATCCTCCAACCGGGTTCATCAAAACAACCACCTTCCATGTTTCGGAAGCGTCATAAATCCGCCAGAGACCCGGCGCTGATCAATAAAAATCTTCCGGACCTTCGTGAGTCGCAAATGGAACAGGACGTAACGCCAAAAAAGGCGGAGGACGTACCGCTCGCAGTACCCGAGGAAAACCACCATGAAACCAGAACCATGTTGAAAAAACGAGCTCATGTGACTCGACAAGTTGGGGAACATCAACGTCACCGAGCACGCCATCGAACTCATTCTCGGAACAAGGCCGTTAAATTCACTACCGTACTGGGCGGGCCCAAAGACAAGAGAACTCGAAAAATTAGAGGTTACCAAGCAGCTCAAGGCTGGAGTCATCGAACCTGCCTATTCCGAATGGGTGGCGCCAGTCCTCTTCGCAGCTAATAAAGATGGTAAGATTAGGTTTAATAGCGACGAACGGAAGGTAAATAAAGCCTCCTTGAAGGACAGTTACACACTTTCTAGTATGGACGAGTGTATCATCTCACTTGGATATAACAAGATATTTACCACCCTGGACGTATATTATTGCTATTGGCAAGTCTCAATTAGACCAGAGGATAAACAAAAAACCGCGTTCGTATACTACGTGGGCATGTACCAATAAAAGCGAATACCATTCGGGCTTACGAATGCACTCGCGACGTTTTAGCGCGCGTTGGACCTAATACTGACCAAGTTCAAATAGCAGACTTGTCTCATCCACTTGGATGACGTAATCATCTACTCCAAGGCTGTAGAAGAACACATAAAACATGTGGATGAAATAATAGCCTTCCTCACAGCAGCGGGAGTCACGTTAAAGGTCAAGAAATGCCACTTCTTCACGAGTACCGTCGAGTACCTCGGTCACGTCGTAAAATCAGGAGAACTGGAAATAGATCGAACAAGCACGAAGTCACTCCGGAAAGATGAGTCACCAACGTCAAAGACAGAATTAATATCCTTTCTAGGACTCTACAACGCCTACAGACGGTTCATACCGAGCTTTAAAAACACATCGTCAAAATTTAACGAGTTGTTGAAGAAGAAAACCCCGACTCATTCGAATTGAATGAGAAACAACTTCAATCATGTAACTCTCTCATAGAGGAAGTCTGTCCACCGCCAATAATGTTACCTCAACTCAACCTACCATATTCGGTTTCAAGAGACACAAGCAACTAGGAAGTTGGCTGCGCACTATTCCAGTCCCATCCAGATGGGGAACGTAAACATGTCGGGTTTTGGTCCCGTTCATTGAACCAAGCCGAGAAAGGCTACTCCATAACGGAGAGAGAATTCCTCGCCGTCGTATGGG
>JAULBU010070599.1:0-10561 GCA_032358235.1 Odonthalia washingtoniensis | reverse complement strand
CTCTTGCCTGTACCGCGTCCGATGAATTTAATCGAAGGTGGTTCTGCAGATGTTCCGACAATTTCAGCTGGTACCAACGATGTAAGTCTGACACATTCTGAAATTTCAAAAGAATCTTCCCCATTTGAATCGTTGGATGTTTTTGATAATGATTCTTCTAACTATGAGGTTACAAAGGACGAGGAAGCTAAGAAGTTGAAATTGCCTGAAGTTCCAATGTGATTCTCATCAACCACCCCTAACACTCCTTCATTTCGTCATGATCAGATCAACCCATCACCAATTGCTACTTGAAGATAAATTTCCCACTTAACCGAACTCTCAATTTCTTTCCTTGTAATTTAAATAATAAAATAATAATTAAAGATTAAAATTAATGTTCAAGTTCTAGATGAAAACTTTGATTTGAAAATTTTCCGAATTATTCCTCTTCTTCACCTTCTTCAGTAAACTGGTACAATTCAAGCAAAAAAATGATTGAAAGAAACAAATCCCGCGGTCCTCATCACGATTGAGCACCTTGGTGCAATATGCAACAGAGAAATAACTTTAAGTGATGGAGATGACAAATTTGAAGCATACGGAGAAGAGGCTGGACAATGAAGATGATGATAGTGATCTGGGATACTGGTCAATACAACAAGGGATGTAAATTTATGTCCAGTTCTCACAAGCTGCATATATTCATGGTTTCACAACCAATACCATCGACCACGAAATGTCGCTACTCATACAGTTACAACATGAAACAATCAATAAAAAGCCAGAAAATACAGAAGAGTATCCTATAATAAACACTCAGGTACAGAATTTAGATTTTCACGAAAAACCTACCGAATCAGACGTAGAAACTATTAATTCCATGAAATACCGCCTTTCCATTGACTACCTTAAAGTAGAATTTTGTATATGACTAATCATGGCACCCACATTATTTTTGTTTATTACCTTGACACTTTCCTATAAATGCGTGGCCACTTCCAGCCAGGATATGTACACGGAACTAGGAATTCTTCACATACACGGCACAATTTTGATTGTAAAACCTGCACTCCTTTTAGAGAACGTTAAGTGGCAACGCTTTACGAAAATAGACATATGCATCTATTCATTACATGAAGTTACAAATAGTTATAGATACCGTACCTTTCTTGGTAGTCTACATTGATATGACTTCAATTATCTTTGACCTTTCATGCCTTGCATACTTAAACGAAACAAGAAAGTATCACCGAGTCTCCAACTTGACTCAATAACCAAGCTTCCTAATATTCACTCATAAATCTTCGGTTCGCATCTTCGTAGTCTGGAACCAGCTTCAGCCTTTCATAGCTCAATTTCGTATAGTACTATACAAAAGCGATTGTCAGCAACTTCTTCAACGTGCTACTATTGGAAAAAACCATTAGATTCTACCGGGTCATTCTACTTCACTCCTCATATCTCGCACAGCTTCATTTTACACTACCACCTGCTCTGCGCATCAACGGGCGCTCATTATCAACCGAGAAACTGATTTATCGCTGAAAGCATATTAACTCCATATCTACCCATTTTTTAATAGTTATGGGCCCAGAAGGTAGTAAATCAGTCCCTAACCGTCCAAAATACACCTGTAATATCAAGAACTTCCCTTGTACAGATGGAGTTGGTGATCAACCTGAATACTTTAAATCTGTGAAACGTTGGTGTCAGTTGCAAGACAAACTGGCAGATACCAACTCTAATAAACAAGATGAATAAACACGTGGCATAGTCTTTCAATCCAATCTATATTGCAGGGCTAAAGATTTATGTGAAGGTATACATGTGGAGGATATCGCTTCTGCCAAAGGTGTAGATTTGACAGTCGGAACGGTGTACAAAAGGGATCCCCTGTGAGTCGTGTCCCTAATTTTCAAGGAATTACAAGCTCTATTACTCGTACAATGCCAAAGTTATGAACAGTAAAATGACTTTGAGATGCGTTTTTGTGCTCAACTATCGAAGTTTAATGCTCTGGGAAACTCAGTAGCCCTATCAGGCTCCACAGCTGCATTAGTTATCCTAGCCAAAGCAGACGTTGACTCTAGCCAACTAATATCAATTCTCGCTGCAGCAGCTCCAGGCCAGAGTTCGCTCACTACAGCATCTTCCACAGACTATTTTATTAAAACTGTCAGCTATGAAACAATAGCCTTATTATTGCGTCAATGTGACAACCCGTCTTCATGTTACCAACAGCAATATGGTACAGTAACATTTCACTCAGCTATGATGAACGATAATCATCTCAACGTTACATCTAATGAAAATAATGAACCTGATTACAATATTAATCGTAACCATACTCAACAAATTGGCCACCTAAGTGACTACAATACAAATCGACGTGACCATAATCAACAAAAATGTCACACGATTCAATTCAACAGAAGAAGAAAAACTCGCAGTGCTCTCGTTGTGGAAATTTTGGCCACTGGTACAATGACCACAACGATGATGGGTCTCTACGAAATAATACCAGTTCTTATGACCAGCCACCTACTAGGTGGCTGGTACCTAGTAAGTTATCTCAACACCGTCAAAACTATAACGGCCAGAATTATGATAAAATGATAATATTCGTAACAACAAGCCTAGATCGGTATCTTTTAATATAGCTAAATTATCAAATAATGTTGAGATAAATAACGTCCTTCCACGTGGATGCCCATCCCCTAGTCTAGGGCCTATGGTAGACAATGGTGCACCATAGTGCCATTGTTCATGTAGAATTCTTGGCAATTAAGTCATTTTCCATTAATTAGACTATCGATATAGACTTGGAGCCAATACTAAATGCATTCATAGACCGACAGTTCTGGTAATACGGAGTTGGTTACGCAAGCGACAATCTTGCAATACTTGGTTCGGTGGTCATCAACGTTCATGCTGAATATGATACCACTCTAAATATTCGCCTCTTGGTACTATCCGGTTCATCACAATGGGTGTTCGGTCGCAACATTACCAGTAAGAGTAATATTGTGCAAATAGATAGTGTGGTAATGATAGTTCCCGGATATGAGAATCAGAGATTAACATTTCCAATTGTGGAATATGACATGCACATTTATCTTCGACTATCATTGTTCATATTTCCATCTCAACTGATCTGGTACATGCACTTTCTGGTACAGCTGTTGAAATATCACCGGCTACAATTTGTAAAATTGTCGACAAAGCACATAGACATGTATGCGGACATGCGGCATTTTCGAACATCAGAACATTGCTTTAGCGGAATAATATTTGGTCTGAATCGGTGATGGACCAACAACAAAAAATAGTCGAGAAATGCACTTGTTGTCGAGCTACAGCGAAACATCAACCATCGCGAAAAGTTTCTCTAAGCTCATTAAATCTAGAATTTAATTATTTTGTATGTGTTAATCATTTTTTCTTAGATGGTCAATCACTCCTACACATGATGGATGCAACGACAAGATTCTCAGCAGCATTATTGGTACCAAATACGTCACTATCCAGTGCAATCTTGGCATTTGAGACCACATGTCTGAGTCAGTTTTGGTCTCCTGTTAATGTTATTGGTAATGACGCATTTATTCACCTCAAATTCAAGAATTTTATAAGCAATATTGGATCCAAATTTCAGCCTCTACCACCTAGATGACACTCTAAGAATGTCTTGTAGCCCAAACACAATATCATTCGGACCAGTTTTATTCGACTAAAACATGCTGACCCAAATGCGTCAATGGAATTATTGCCTCAACAAGCAGTAAAATGCTATAATGATATGTATGGATCTAATACTATGTCAGCCTTCGAAATGGCTAAAAGGTTTACTAGACCCATATCGAACACTGTGGTACCAATATCTTGTGAACTGATTGAGGCTCAGAAAACCGTCAGTGCCAAACGAAAAATAGCTCCAACCTATATTAATCTGTCTCCTGGAGACCTTGTTGAGGTATATGTGAAAAATGATAGGGATAAAAGAGGAAAGTGGTCATCCCCGAAAATCATTTTAGCGTATGATTTGTCTAATTCAACTGTATCTCTGCCTACCTTAAAAGGCCACATCATGCGTGCTGTCATGGAATACATAAGGCATGCGCCACCTGATGATTCCTTCGCATCAATGATTCGTCAGGAAAATGATCAGCTGGATTATGATATACATTAGCTTAAATCAAACCTGGAACTCAACTTCGACAATAAAGTTGATCAAAGCAACAAAATCAGCAATGCTAATATCATCCACGACAATGAGTATGTAAATGATGGCTATCATATTCATCGTAATATATTGGTGTCTTCAAATAATCAAGAATCCAAACTCAATGTAGGTCCTAATGTTGGTGACCATGTTGAAATTTTGTGGCCAATAGACGACCATTACTACCCTGGATTGGTGTCTTCTCAAGAAACCGATGGTCAGTATATCATCAACAATGTTGATGGAGACACTGAGACACTCAATATGTCACAAGAATAATGGCGCTACCAATCAAATAACAACAATTCAAGTACAGTACCTCCAGAAACGATCAACAACCTAGATTACAACACTATACCATCTCATCCTGCCAGCTCTACACAATCGAATACAGTGTCATCCGCTCCCGTTCATATGGATGATTCAAATATCTCGACTTCAGCTCTATTTGCAACTACTTCTAGTTTAAAAAGTGTCTTACAACCGGTACTGACTGACATGTTTAATCATTTCGGCAATAGGTATTTTCTTCGTTGTAAATGTCAAGGTTTTCCAAATTTTCCGTTGATTCTGTCTTACGAGACCTAGGAATCTAATTTTAAAAAAAATGTGAAATGTGTACCAAAAAACAGTGTACCAAAATTTTCCAACATAATTGGGTCACATGTTATTTACAAATTGAAGCATGAGGATGACAAATCACTAAAATTGAAAGCTAGAATAGCTCCACATGGTAACGAGGACTCAGTAAAGGATCATATGAGAAGTGATTGTTCCATGTGTAGCCCTGTAGGAATGAGGATCCTATTATCAATTGCTACAATAGAAAAATGATATATATCTAAACTTGATGAAAAAACTGCATTTTTAAAAACTGGAGATGCAATGAGATATGTATATGTAATTCCGCCCACTGAAATTTTAGATCGTGGTAAAGTACTTTGACTTCTACTTTCTGTAGCATATGGGTTAGTAAATATCAATGCCAAATGGCAGGTATTATCAGACTCTATGTTAATTGAAATTGGATTTAAGCAACTTGTATCAATACCACTATCAGAAAACATAATAAATTAATCTGCATCTTAGCCAAAATTGTAGATGACATCATCATTACTGGTACACCCAATTTGGTTACCAAGGTAATTAATCTGATCTACAAAATATTTAAATTAGGTACTGTAGTAAACAGTCCTGGCTGTTTGCGCTTTTTTGGTATTAACATTACTCAAAATGTGGATTTTTCAATTGAAACTGACGCCGATGATAAATTGGAAGCACTTTATTCTCATCCTATATCTCGGTACAGACGACAGCAACTAGCGGAGCCGATTTCGACTATTGAACAGAAAACGTTTGCATCTTTCAAAGCGTCAATAGGTTGGATTGGCATCACATCTTTGATTTTTTTGTGTTGAGTTTTCTAGTCTCATGCAGCAACAAGCACCGAATGCTACTGTAAACAAAATCATAAATCAGACCATTGGACTTAGACTTCTAAAGAACCTTGGAACAACTATATCGTCTCCACCTCCTGGAAATATAAGTAAAATCTTTGTTTTGGTATTTTCAAATGTCGGAAGGTCATGTGATAAAGGACAATTATGCTACATTTCTGGACTCTTATTTGGTGACTTTAAAATGGTTCTACTTTCCATCTCTTATCATGTTCCTCACACAAGACAAACCGTCCAGTACGCTCCATCAGTGCTGCTGAAATACTTGCAGCCAGAGAGGCGATTGATGAGGTTAAAGTTCTAGTACAAACGATAGGTACTATTACAGGTTCTTCTATAAATCTGATAGTCGCCCTTGATACTTAAGACCTATTCTCATCACTCTCAACTCAACGTAATAGCATTGACAAGTCTATAACAGCAGATGTTAATGTTATTCGTTTTGAGTTTGAGTGCGGAAATGTTTATGAGATGCTATGGATCCCGGGTCATCAAATCTTTCTGACCAGGGCACTAAACAAAAAATCGAACACTAATTGAGTCACTTCAACTTTTAATGACCAATGTAGAACTACCGATAGGCTTTGAAGGCCACGAATCAGCTATGAGCAACAAACCACTGGGATAGGTCAATATATCAAAAAATTCTGAAGAAGGTTTTATATTAATTCCATGAAATATCGCCTTTCCATTGGCTATCTTAAAGTAGATTTTTGTATATGACAGAACTAAACCCAACCGGATGCCCTGCAGGGATTGGGGCCCGTTCCCTCGCAGCAAATCGGTGAGCATCATCCTCACCAATAGTACGGCGAGCAGTAGAGTAGTAATAAACCCAATTGGCCCCGGGACCAACACGCCCGGGTGAGTTGCCTTCTCGTTTCTCTCCTCTAGTACACCAAGCCGGAGGAAACGAACTGAAGTTGGTACGCTCAATTACTCGGAGCAACCCGATGTATCCATCCACATTTTCTTGGTTCCCCAAAATGGGGACCAAGTTCAGTTCGTGACTGAATTGAATCGTGTGCGGTAAAACGGCCTAGAGCCGGTAATGATCATACGCTTCTTGAAGAATGAAATCGGCAGTCTCAGCCACCATCTCGGTGTAACCTACAATCCACCACCCGCTATCGGGATCCTGGTACATCTCATAACAGACGTAACTGAAACAAGGCGGTAATTCGAAATGGCAACCCCTGGGAATCTCAACTCGTCCTCAGTTCCTGGTCAACCTGACCCAACCGTCACTTCGTGACCGGGGGCACAGATGATGAGTTATACACTGATATTGGTTCGCCATGCCATACGTGAATCGAAAAGGACTTTCGTCACGAACTTGGCATTTCCTATACGCAGAAGTTTTGCGGAAGTATCTGAATTCAGTCTTCAAGCACGGCTTAGTGAATATCATCGCCTCATTTAAAACCATGATCTGACCACGCCATCCTTCCAGCGTCACGTTTGATACGGTGTCTAAGTTTCAAACGTACCCTATTTCATCTTGGATACGGTAAAGGAATGCGTCAGAACGGATATTATCCGGCACCGGAGTTTACATTAAGAAACGGTTCAAACCGGTATAGGCCGCCTTAGCAAAAGAAACGCGGATTCATGCGACACTACGTCCATTCCTGACCTTAAGGTCGTTGTCAGAATAATAAAACTGACGGCGCCATGATTCGATTCCCATGGCAGTTAACGGGATGCCCCCGGGTAAGAAACCACTAGATGCATAACGCGGTACGAGCGATCCATTTAGAACGGTCTCCTTGACAAACCAAGGAGCTTGAGCATACAATTAGGGGTTGTCGAATGGACCAAAGTCGTCAAACGCTATCGGAGTGGCGTAGTTCTTACCAGTCATCATTAGAAATCCGGCGACGTCGTTCATCTTTCCGATTTTCTCGTTGTTTTCATCTCCTACCATTGGTGTGTGATCTGGCACAGGGGGAGTAGGAGGATTAATGGTACTTGAGGTCGGAGTTCTAGCGGCCATTCCTGGAGTGGTGGCCGGAGGCATACCCGAACCCGGTTCAGTGACTTAGGGAGGAGAATTAACCCCGGTACTGTGAGGACCTGTCGAACGGATGTTGTCAGTAAGCGTACTAGACTCCGAGTTGGTATTTACATTGACATCGGTGTCGATGGGAGAACAGCCACCCATAGTGTTAAGTATAGCAACAGATCTGGGTAATTCCAATATGATCTACGAATTAATTTCCGGTTCGACGACCGACACGAAGAGTGCAGGGAAAGTAATCGAACGCGAAAGTCGTGAACGGACGGTGACACGTGAAGAACACGAATGTGTTAGGACGTGACGATTGCAGACTCTCACAAAGTTCTTCGCGCTTAGTTGGGGCGTCATGCGGTGCAATGGATCCGGGTATTGTGGGATTCGAATTTGAGATCGAACTCTAATTGTCACACTTCGTCACGGAAATGAGACATCTGTCAAGTTCGTCACGCTCCCGTCACATTTGGTCACCCTCCACACGTGTGGTCGAGCCGAGATATTTTATCACCCTGCCACGTGTTTTTCTACCTTTCTGCGGTGAAGTACAGTAATCAGTAATCTGATGTCCATTGTTTGCAGTACGATCCTCCTACCGCCATTTGGGCGGTGGGTGGACCCTACTTGAAGGGCGATCCACCTCATTCCCTGTTAACTTTAATAAAAACACAAGCAGCCTAAAGACCAAAAACTGACCCCGAAGTCCGACTCCGTGCGATCCACGAATCTACTTCTGTTCTGTCATCATCTACATCTGCAGACGTCTGTTTTCAACGCCGCCTTACAAGCGTGCTCATTCGATCATCTCACTTTAATCGTGCTGAAACCAGCATTATCGTTTTTTGAATCTCCCTCTCATGAGGCAGCTGATCAACCAACCTGTACCACCGCACTCAGTGCGTATAGCAATTTCCCACCGACCCTTGTCCTACGTTCATCTACTGACCGGATTATTCGTCGCGGAGTCAACATCACCTAACCAACATTTATCCCTGCTTTCCCTTCCATTTCATTGGTGAAGTTCAGAGACTCACGGGTTATTCGCAAGGAAGGACTGGAACCCTTTAGTGACTCGTTCACCCTTTTTCTTTGGGTTTCATTGCATTACATCTGGTCTACCAGCTTAGGAATAACGAAAAACACGGTCGGTGACACTTATGTTACTTGCGGGCTCAAGCAACGCTACCTGTGCAGCTTCATGAGCCGGTTCAACCGGTACTCATGAGCCAATTGGTGGTCAACTCCTCCATGAGACAACCTTCCAGTGTATCTGCGGCGAGGAATCCACCGACATTAAGAAACAAGTTACATACTTAACTAAACGTCTGGAAGAGGAGCTTACCCGCATGTCATAATTCGATGAGCAGTTGAAGGACCTCCGCGACGAATATACGACGGTTATTGAGCAGTCCCTTGCTAACAACGTACTTTCCCCCACGGGGTCGGTTGCTGAAGCCGTAAAACTTTTACGTTCGGATGTCAACGCGATTCTCGAACGCGGAACTTCAATTCAGAACTCGATTGCCGAAATGGAGAAATTTCACTGTATTCATCATGCTTGAAGATATTTATGCATTACGAAGCAATATGATTGAAAACTGGTAGTCCGCAAATCCACATATCTCAGCAGACCTTTTTTCACACTTAAGGTATAGTGCCCTTTTATTTTTCCACAAATGCCTACACCATATCTGTACCTCCACACCTGCATAATCTAATATCCAATAGCCACTCTACCTCGAGAACCACATTTTCTTGGCGTGTCCTTGACTATTGCATCGATAATTGATTCTACTTGGTATTCTCCGGTATTTTCATCTGCATTACAGTCCATATTTAGAATTTCAGTCCGAATATTCTGCTTCAGAAGCTCTTTTGATAATTCATCACATGCCAACTACACAATGTAACCTCAGCTCCCAAAACTTTTTCTTGTGTTTCGTATCGAATTCATCGCAACCGTTTATCATACGAACCCATCGATGAATCATACCACGATATACCACATTTCTTGTAAATCTGGTTTTGAATGCTGGCGTTTTCATGTATTTTTCTTTCTGTCAGCCGGAATCCTCCGATAAGAGCATATCTGGGACCATAAATGTGTGACTTTGATTCCTCGTTTACTGCAAAGTATTGTTGTTCCCCCTCAGATGAGTCTCGGAGTCTGCATAGATGAAGAAAAATCTGAGTGATATGTAGAATTGTTCAGCATCTGCATTATTCTTTTGTTCCATCCATTTTCTACATTTTTTTATTCTCAAAAACCCTCGTTACGTACAGCCGTCAGTTTCTCCTCCTCAACTGGCCGGCGCTCCCTATCATTTTTCTTCTTCCACGCTCGTTGGCATGCTTTGACATATATTCGCGCACATACGCTCATCGCCGTATTACTTTCTCATCTTTACCTTCGCCGTTTAATCTGCCATACCCCTTCTCATGAGCGCTCACTCACACATAATTTATCAATGCCGCTTCGATATATTATGAAATACGTATTACATTTTTAATTCCTGCTATTGATGCAATTCACAGTGGTACGGTGAAATGTTACCATAATCAGGAACATTGAATTCAAATTTCTTCATACCATATTGTTACATTGGACATAAATCACATCGACTTTGTCACTTTCATTCACTTCCACCCCTAATATATTCGCAACAAAAACTTTCATGCTCCCAATACTACACTTCACAATACTTTCACGGTCGTAATCACGAAATCCCCCTTAAAAAAAGGTAGACGTCTTATGAGGAAAAAAAACAGACTCCCATCTGACCACCGCTAACATCGAAAGATGGGGCAAAACGCGGGAAGAGAGATCAAGCGAACACCCGCGCAAGGACAGGAGGAAAGCGCGTTGCGAGGAGAAAGGTAACCGCC
>JAULBU010070588.1:0-10561 GCA_032358235.1 Odonthalia washingtoniensis | reverse complement strand
TCGTATGTACAGAAATCATTAATCTCTGTTGTAAATCCAACCCGTTCTACGAGAGTCATTCCTATAGAATCTGAATATGTACCACATATTTAGAACGGACCACCATATAGAACACCTCATATTTATTCAATACTATACATATGTACTCTTTCAACAGTCAATGTACATGACAATGTATCTGTATGATAAACTATAGCTAAATAATCCCCCATCAACTATTAGTAACATGACCGGAAACACAATAAGCAGTTGTTTCTATAACAGACAAATAAAATATATGAACAATGTTGTGTGGAGTTGTGGCAACTGGAACAAACCTTTCACCTAATGCAACGATATAATTACATTCATCCTCTGCCATAGCTTGAGTCCTATCTGTGTGTTTTTCCAATCATAAAATGTACATAATGTAGCTACAATTCCATGATCCTTAGTAAAAGGTGACCCGGTTGTTACCACATCCTGTCCAATTCTGACTTCTTTAATTTGTAGACGCCATTCCTTGCCCTGATGTTTGGACAGAATTCAACCGTTAGTAGATCTACGAACACGATTGATCCAAATTAGTGAAATTATCAGTATAGGTGATGAGATGCGGCTGGAAAAGACGGTAAAAAAGTCCAAAATACATACAAAAAATACATACGGTAATTTTATTGAAAATTGAATAAATCATTAACACGTGTGTTAAAAAAAATTGGGAGAACTTTTTAGTGTACATCCTATCCGTGATTGGTATCACACATGTTCATATGTGAGAAGTACCATCCCGCACTTTCTATTATTCATCATACCATCACATAAATTTAGTTGATATCTTTTTGCTTAAATCCACACTCATTGGACGGGAAGTCATTCAGCTTCCGCCCCGAATATTCCCCCAGTCGAAATTTCTTCATCTGGCCGGCGGTTACATCATCTAACCAGTAAAAGTATGGACCATAGTTCACTGAGTATGGAACATCAAAGAAGCTGCAGTGCCCATACTCATTTTCCACACTACGCCACACACCACGTTTATATTCCATTTCGAACTCTCAACAACAAGGCGAGCTGGTCTATTTCCAAATTACTTCAAGAGGTCAGCTACGTCCACTTCCCTACATCCTCCAAAACTTTTCCCACTCCCACATCTACTGCTACTGCTGATGTTTCCATCTTCATATTCCTCTCCAGTTTCTGTTCATTCATATCCCATCTTTAGTAAAGCTCGAGAAGCCACCTCTTGAACTTTATCAGCGTCCACTTCGTTCTTCCCATCACTCTATTTCGAGTCATCTGAATCGTAATGCAGTGCCTTCAAAAGCATCTCCCTGGCAAGGTCCTTATAAACACACTTGACCACCACCTTCTTTTACGTAATGACTATATAGTCTCCATCACTGTACCTTTAAAATACATCCTCTACTTTCATTTTCTTTTTTGAAACAGGCTTGTCACTATCAGTTACTTATCACGAATCATCGACCGCCAAATCATTATAGCAGCGCTTCTTCTGTCCTGCTTGTCCTTCTTCGTTTTCTTACATACTACGGTTCTGGTTCTTACAGCCTCTTTCCCAAATTTTTGTAACTTGTGTTCTTGATGAACTTTTCGCACGTGTTCTGCTACACTGAATGGGGTTCTAATTCCTTTCGTGTCGACGGTCGTCCGCGTTCTTACGAAGACATACACGATTATATATGTCAGTTTTAACTGACATGTATAGTTACATATGAAATCATTCTTGGTATCTGCATATCACATATGTATTTTACACGTTCTCATTTTTACTTATCCCATCTCTTCCTCCCTTTTTCGGCGGCAACCGTACGGTTTTTCACGATACTGTCGGACAAATTTGGTACAGTTCGGCATCCACCAATAGCGATCAAGATTTTGGTCGCTATCTCATTCTACTGTCCAAAATTCCTACACCGTGGGTAAAACCCTAAAAAGCACCGTGTCGTCGACACAATATGTGTTAATAATATTTTTTAAAAACATTTAATCAAAAATTTTCAGTGCCTAAATCTAGGAACTAAGCCACGTGTTCTGGCATCCACTGCCTGTACATGAGACAACTACTGAAACTGAACCATTTATTTACTCTCCAGTATCTCAGTCAACACGAAGTCACTGTAGTTATCATCTCACTACCAGTTATGAGTCCCAAGAGAGCAACGACACTCACCGCACCAGACAAACTTCAACTATCAAGAGCGTGCCTGCAAAGAGCCGAAGTTCTACAAGCAAGAGATATCAACAACCCATTCCAACCCACACTTCGCCCCATACCAACAGCCATTACACAATTCTTGTTTTCAAGCTTCAGAGTTTCAATCTCAGCCACCCTCACAACCGTCATCCACTTCATCAGCCCAATTCATCATATAACCATTCATAAGCCACACATCCAAATTAATTAGTCCATCCGATACTCAATCCACATCAAGCCATCGGCCCAATTCACCAATCTTACCACCGCATAGTACCCCACCACCACCACTCACCTAAATGGTCCAATTACCATATTAATTTCACATGAATGTATTCAACTCGAACAGCATCATCTCAAGCCTCACCATAGTATCATCAATGAATATATATGTTATCTTTGCCGCCTAATGCTTCGGTGTCAACGACCAATTTGAGAATGACCCACAAGAAATCCCCGTCGACTATAAAATAGAGCAAAAAATTAAACAATCAAGAATAAATACACACATTCTGGTATACATTACCACTTCAGTAACCCACAGGGTCATACTGACGCTGAAGGGCCCAAATACTTACGAAACTTTTAAGAACGCGGATTGGAAACTTTAAGAACGTCTGATGAAGATACGCTCAACTTAAACGACAAGAAAAATCAATAAAATTTAATATCGATGAGGACCTAGACATATTATTTCACAAGCATGACGAGTATCTATCTGATATGAACTCTGCGAACTATCCAAGAATTGAGAAGGAGAAAACGTACATAATACTCCTCATCCAATCAATATACACCGACAATCTCGTATAACCATAAATGTCTACATGAATTCCAATCCCACCGACATCCACCAAGGAAATACACGACGGCATGAAATATATCAAACACCAATTTCAAAGCATGGAACTAAGCCACGAAACAAAAAATGCCATAATGCCATTTACAACCCAGACATACACCCCAAACCACAAAATTGCCACTATAAACCATCGCGCAGAGCAACCAGAAGTTATTGGAGCCTAAGAGCTACAAATAGCTCCAAATAGTCGCATACTGATGATGTCATGGTGTTCCTCGGGCACTCCGTATGGTATGTATGGCGCTTTAGTTGGCGTTTAGTCTTGGTCCATGTGCCACTTGCATAGGTCTGTAATGTGTTTGCTAATTAATACCGCGTCTTTGGCGGATTTTTGACGTTTTCGAAACAGGAAAGGTGTTATTTTTGATGATTTGGACTTGGGAACTAAGCTGCGAATTTGGGCGTGAGAAATATTCGACTTGACGAACGAGGTAGAATGCGGACTTTCGTTAGCAATGTGTTGGTTTAGAACCAAGATCTAATCTTTAGTTGTTTCCCAAAGTTGGCGACTAATATCCGGAAAGGGTTTCTGTCAGTTTCGTCGGCTATAACTGCGCCCGCTAGGTATAAGTGGTTTTTGGAGAGTCCTGATGTTGGTTCAACGGGGAATAATTCTTGGAGTGCTGTCGTGACTGGAATCCAGGTTGGTGTCCCCAGTTGTATCACCATCTGTTCTGCCACATATATCTTTTGGTGAAGTCCTCCCCTTTGAGGGTATGTATTCTTCTTACTCTAGTATCGGTGGAGCGTTCGAGAGTAACTTGTTAGGTTTCCGAATAATCGGAAGTGCGGTACCATCGTCAAGTTCAACAAACCGCTTAGCGGGCGGATTTCTTCGACGTGTCTGTCGCAAAAGTCACAACCGAGGATAACCAACGTTGCTAGTCGGTTGACAACGTAGAAGCTCAACATCTCCGATTGGGATCCGAGTTGCGCGGCTAGCTTTATTGTTACTGCCATAGTGACGGGTCTGTTGTTAGCGTCGCGAATGTTAGTCTACCCTTTGAGGGATTTGATGAGTTTTCCCGATCCATATGGCAGATCGGAGAGCCTGATGAAACTGGAACTGACACCGGTATCCAGGACTGCAGCAAATCGTTTCACTGAACGTAAAGTAAGAACAAGGTTGGTATAGACGTGATAGTTGAGTCTAGATATTACGAAGACCGCACATTGTGTGCTTGCACGGATTACTTTCCGCCATGGGCGTTGAAGATGGCCGAAAATATTCGTTGGTAAGGGTGTTTTTGAGGCCACGGGGATGGCATCAGGGATATGGGAACTTTCTTAAGGAGCCTTTGGGCGACTAAGGATTTTCTTTCCTGCAAAAGAAGATGCTGCGGCAAGTCCACGGGTCAGTTTTCCTGGGTCTTTTCATTATTTTTGGTAGAGTCGTCCCCTGTATGATGGTTATTGTTCTGCTGGTGTTCTTTTAGCGCCATCTTTACCATGTGGTATGCTGTATCAGGCACACAAGACTTCTGTGCTGTTGGAAAATTTTCATAGTTCGTGATGACCTGCTCCATTTCAGAGAATTGTAGTTGACACTTCGGAGAAATGTGGTTGAATTCATAATATTGGTGACAAATCAATGGTTTTTGTGTCTGGTCACTTCGTTTGTTGGCATTCCACCCCACACGGCTAGGGGTTGAAGATTGTCCACCAAAGCTGATGAATCCTGGTATGACTGTATTTGCGAACAAGTTGGTTTCCTGGATGTGTTACTCTTCCACTAATGTGGATGGTAAGTCGTTGGTGTCCATCGCGTCGTCTGGGACTACCATGTTGTGCTCGGTCTCAGCAGAGTGATGATAAGCAAGTTTACTTCGCGTAACGTTTGTAATCCCCAACCGGGTAATTGAAGTCCGCGTTCCCACGAGTTGTGCTCTGTACGCATCGCCTTGGTATTGGAAATAATGAACAAGGCGGTCAAAAGTTAAATCCTGACGGGGTTCATTTTCCGGAATCAAACAACAAAAGTTCGAGTTGTTGTTGCAAGTTCGTCCACAAAGAAAGTCATCTTTTCCAACTCGTTATGTAAATTACCACAGCGATAGGATGCGTCGTTCAACTTCGACGCGAAGTCCTGTTCGGATTATTCATTTAACTGCGGCCTTCCGCGTGATGTGTTCACAGCTTCACGGATGACTGCTGGCATGGCGTAAGTCCATAATAAATATTGGACGGCTTCTGGAAAGCAAGTTACACTTACGAAGCGAGCTCCGTTTCTGGTTGATCGATATTGTTTCGCGGTATTCCTTATAAGAAACTGGGGGAGGTTCACGTATGCTTGGGCCTCGGTTAGTCCGAGTATGTCACATTCTTCCACCATTCTCGAGAGGAAGTCGAGAACCAGTATTGGATAGTCGCCCAAAAATCGATGTTATTTCATTGTCAACTCCAGACTATTGAGGTGTCTGCGTAACTCTCCAGTCAAGGCACTGTCATACCCGCCGCTGACTTGTGTCAGACAGTAATACCTATACGACATCAACCGGTCAAAAGCCGGGTTGGATGGTTTGAACGAGGATAGACCCTGATGTTGGGACCTTTTTCGAGTTCGAATAACGGTACGGACAGATCGATTCTATCCCTGTCGAAGACCGTAGTTTCATCTTCTTCTTCAAACGACGTCGAATCGTATTCGGGCAAACGTCTGGATCCGGTGGATGGGTTCGAACGGTGCGATCGGGTTGCTCGCTATTTTCCTTTTATCAGGCATGATGTATCGCTATGTACCATGGCAACCCGTGGAGACGGTAAGAGTAGATGTTGGTGTTGGTGTGCGTCTTCCTGACCCGAAATGGGGATGTTGTTCCTTGTTTCCATCTCGACGATCGAGTTTTGTAGTAGTGACTAACCGCGCTCTAAAAGTGCGCTGACATCTGAACGTAAGCCTTTCACGGCCTTCCCTACTGACTCCGTTGAAGATGGTATTTTCTCGGCGAAAGCTTGCTTAATAGTCGTAAGTTCGTTTTGGAGGTTCTTAAATTCCTCCTCGAATTCGGGCTTGCGGGTAAGTTCATCTTCCAGGCGTGGTTTTAAGTCTGTTACTCGTTGTTTGAGGTCGGCGGATTATTCACCTCATATGCGCTGTATGGTTGCCTCATTATTGAGTTGGCCACCGAACGGAGCCAGATTTTGCACGGAAACGGTTGTCGAAGCCACGAGATGCATTACGCGAACCCGTGAATAGGCTGCTGGTTCCTGTTCTTGTTCTTCTTGGTCTGGGCTTCGGGATGCCCGTTGCTAGGTATCTGTTCATTTATTGATTTGTAAAGTGTTGATCAATTTCCACCTGAGAGAATTCTAGGATGGGGAACAAGATGTTTTTCAATTCACTTACAAGAAGGAAAGTTGAGAGTGGTCGGTACTATAGATGTTCGAGTCCTCGTTCCACAGTAGCTTTCCAGGCTACTGTGGAAGGAGGTCTCTAAATACAGTGTGTCGGCAGTGCACTCCACCAAATGGAGAGGGTAGGTGTTTAGGTGGCGTCCCGCCGGATAACTGCTTCGTTGGAGTTGCTTGTTAACGACGACGGTTGACGGAGTACGAAATGATGTAGGTGATTCGGAACAATGAATACGCTTGTTGTAAGGCGGTGGGGGCGAATACGACGAGGGGTGAGTCGGATCAATGAATACACTTGTAAGGTGCAGTTGGGCGACTCTCACAGAAGAGGTTGAGGTCCTATCGTATCCGAAAGGGATTCGATATGGTCGACGAAACGCAAGTTTCGGGGATAGGTTCAGACTCAAAGTTGCTTGTCTTTATTAAAATGAAAGGAACGTGCGGTCGAGGTCCCCTTAAGTAGGGTCTACTTTCCGCTCAATCTGCTGGTGTAGTATCGTACTATAAGCATCGGACAGCGAGGCAGTGCATACTGGATGCTGCAGTCGAAGAGCACTTGGCGGGGGCGTCAATTGCCCGTACGCAAGATAAGATGGAGATCGTGACTCAATGTCACGGTGTATCACGTTTTCGTGACTAAATGTGACGTTAGTTATGATTTGGCGGGTGTACTGTGACGCGACACTGGAGCTAAAAAACGTGTCACAGGTGTTTGGATCAATCAATTTCACCACACGCTCATTCCCCTAGATGGTTCTCATCCTTCATTCATAATGTTAAACTTGTCTCAGAGTACACTATCCCCTCCAAAGTGTGGTGAAGAAGCTAGCTACTTATATTTATTTGGAATCTGATACCTAACCGTTCCATGTTAGGCTTGTAACATGGGTCTGACAGCCCGCCCTAATTTCTTACACACACACACTTCCCGCCATTGTAGAAGAAAATAATTTTAAAAACAGGGGCCTTCCTCCTATGAAACTATAATATTTCCAGCATCCTCACACATCTATTTCTGTTTGTAGTGCTGAAAATCTACGTGACAGAAGAAAATAATTTCAGCCAAGGAGATTATGCAACAGTTCCTACCTAGAGGATTCCGACACTCGTCTTGGTCGTTCCACGACCAAGACAAGTGCCAGATAAATGTTTTATTCATACATCTACGTTTTGCGATGATTCCATGTTCATTTCTTACTTCTCCTCTCGCATGGAACTATACATCCTAGAGACTGAAAAGAACTCTTTGGTTGGTATATATCCAAGGAAGAAGTAGAAATACTGATGTTGAAAGATACTGGTCTTGTTGTTTGCATTTAATACAAGCATTTGCCAGAAGGAAACGCTAAACAGAGACATTTGGAAATGGTAAGACGCTAATTGATTACTGCATACGGCACACTGCCGAAAAAATGTAGCATCGGCTTCATTTTGGTGCGATATCTTAATTTCAAAGGATTTCAAAGATGTCGTCTGAGAGAAGAAGGGCTACCACCCTTATTTATGCATACCGAGTATCCGGTTGGTGAATTCAAAGCAGGCAGAGGATATACAGGATAAATTTTGGATGACTGTATAGAGAACAGGCTCTCTTTTACGTGGTTCTTACATGGTGTTCGACTAGGACGTTTGTTGAATTACTTGTTTCTATATTCCATTCGTGAATTTCCTTCTCCAGTGGTCTCCATCCCATGTAAAACTCTCTTACAGATATATTCCATCCTTACATAAGCCTAATACACATAAAAACAATGATGAGGATCACGACAGTCAACAGATAATTGACCACATGAATTTAAATCATTATCATTATATTTATTTGGACCTTTAAAGCCTGTGCCAGTAATGTAAGGAATTTTAGACTCAAAATCTGTTTTTCCATTCGTCACAACATACCAACCTTTGGAAGGTTGGCATGCTGTAACCAGTGCAATCCTCAATAATTATCAAGAGTTGGGTGTCCATAATTTTAGATGATCATCGAGGATTTGCATCAGGGTACATATTTTCTGGTTCCCCTAAGATATAATACATGGGGAGTAGTTTTTCTATAACAGGGCAATGTATACATTTTTTCGAATAAACACCCAAGTACAAAATGAAATAGAGAAACTATTGGGTTGAAACGATAAGCTGAAAGAACATGAGGAATATGTCGAAGCTGCATTGGAAGAACGACTGCTAGTGAGACCTCTGTGCCATTTTGGAATTAGGTATGTAACGTGTCTAAGCGGCCAATTAATTTCGATTATTGTTAATTCTTCAAAGAAAAATGGAGATACAGCAAGCATTTGGCAATGGGAGTGGGTGAACTAAAAAATATGAATTCCAAAACTATAATGAGAAAGCATGTACATTAACAGCTGTCAGGCAGTTGAAGAATACAAAACATCTGTTAGAATATACTTTGCCTTTTTTGGAAAAATCCTCAGGTCAATCATCATAGACGCTGCAAATGCCGAGAGTGTCTTTCGTAGTACAGCGAGGGAAAAAATCGAACTACTACTTCATGCTTATAGCAAAATATTCTCCATATAATTACATCTGAGTAATCATTGCAAGTCTAGCCTAATTAATTGCAACGAATCTCAAGCCAGTATTAGGTATACAAGCAAGCATACAATTGTTGCCAACATATTTCATGTAGATTCCCCATAACATCCATGAAATATTATGTCTCCCTTTCTACCGAAAGAAGTCATAACTATTAATTAGGGGACAAAATTTATAAATTGTAACATACATGTAACTATTTACGACACTCCTCCGCAATTAATAAATATATCAGGGGTATTCCCATCAGTAGATACATACACTAGTTTTACTTTTCCGTATTTTACAACCTCCCGTTTGTAATGAAACTTGATTGTAATGTGTTTCGATGCATCTATTAATTTTCTCACTGTCGCCAACGAAAGTGCAGTTTGGCTGTATCCCTTTATTAGAGTAGGCCAAATTAATTGTAAAGCAAAATCCTTCGACAGATTTCTTAGCCATACTTTTTCTCTAGATCCTGCATAGAGCGCTTCGTACTCAGACTCTGCAGTAGAATGAGCAACGATGTTACGTTATTTCGGACGCCAACTAATTGCGCCATCAGATAGAGAACAAAAAAAATCCACTTATCGATTTTCTGTCTACAGTATCTCCGGCAAAATAAACCTCAGTAAATGCAGTGACTTCTCCATTCCCAAGTTTTCTGTAGACTATCTCGACGTCTTTTGTCCGTTTCAAATAGTATACTATCCTTTGCACTGACTTCCAATAAGATTCTTTTTCGTCAGTTGAAAAAAGGGAAAGAAGACTAACTGTAAATGATATATCGGGTCTCACATTATTCACTGAATATATAAAGTATCCCAGCTAACTCTTGGTACGAGCCATTAGTCAGCTGTCCTTCCGAATCACTTGTTATTTGAATTCCAATGGCATTAATCGGTGCAGTACTCGAATTTTTAAGGTTTGATGAACTCAATCAGAAGAGGATTTGATATTTTCAAAATTCCATTTACAGTGTTATAGTTGATACGGATGCCCAACATTTTTGTAACAGCTTTTTCAGCTCTACTTTTCATGTCAATTTCTCTGATTTTAGGTCTTTTTTTGATTCCTATACCAATATCATGTAATCTACATACATCAGTAAATACATGCATCTACCGTTAGTGTGGCTGTAAAATAATGACTCATCACAAGTGCTTCGTTTATATCCCAAGTCCGTAAGAATATAAAAATTGGTAATGATATAACACAAATAATTATTTCAAGAACATTCAGCTTGTTTTAATCCATAAAGTGATTTCAACAATTTTAATACCATGTGTTATTTTCCTTTTATGTTGAAGCCTTCTAGTTGTTCAATATAATTTTACTTCTCTATTGGTCCGTTAAGGAATCCCACGCAAACCTCCAAATTTAAGAGGTTCCAAATTTGTTACGCCACTACAGTAAGTAAATATCTAAGTGTAATCCATTTTACTACAGGTGAATAGACTTACCTAAAGTCGATTCCCTGTTTCTCTTTGCTACCAATCTCGCTTTAAACTTTCTACAGACCTGTCGGATCGTATTTTATTTTGATAAACCCATTTAGTACCGATATGTTGCATTACTATTGGTAGATTAGTAAGATTTCATAGATTTTTTGAAAA
>JAULBU010070577.1:0-10562 GCA_032358235.1 Odonthalia washingtoniensis | reverse complement strand
TGCTTAAATCAAGTATGCAGAATTACTGTTGCTGCTATGACTGCGATTTTCAGTCCCTTACTGACACACATGAAGCTGCTGTGAGTCAGACTCTACAAGATAATGTTCACATTATTCTAACAGACCCTCCATACAACATTAGATATCAACGACTATCCAAATTCAGGTGACGGTCAGTTCACAGCAGAAGACATGAAATAATTGGTAGATTTATCGGAATATGTTTTGACACCAGGGAGTCATGCGCATATTTTTTGTTCGGTAATGCAATTTTCTTCTTGGGTTCAACATATTAAGTGGAAGAATAAATTAATACCATTGGAAAACACCGAAGATGATGAAATTGTAAAAGGATACAAGACTGAAATAAGTTTTTTCAGTGTGGAGGAAACACCGCTCCATTACATGAAGACATGGGGTTACTATGCATCAGATCCAAGAACTCCCCGTCTCACGGATCTCTCCGTGGTTGAACATGCAGTACACTTCTGGAAGAATGGTATGGTATGGAATCACGCTTTTAAAGGGATAAAATACAGTCGTTCTGATTTCATTACTTCTGTTCATCCCGGAATATGTGCTGAAATGAACAACATCTCAAGGGTTCCTATCGACGAAAAGATATTCCCTCCATCCCAGACGAAATCTTCCCGTCGAAAACCAATGCTCCGACCAGAGAAAAATACAAGACAGTGGATGATGGATTTTATCCTCAAATCCTGGTGAGTTGATTGTAGGTCCGTGCGCTGGTACATTTCCTGTAGCAATTGCATGTATGCTTCTTCCAAAACATAGGAAATTTTTCGGTGGTGATATGGATGATAAATGTTTGGAATGCTGCTGAACACAACTAGTCGAATTTTTCGCTCGTCAGTTACTCAACGATGAATCTGACATTATGGGCACGGCAGTAGACCTATTTTCTGCACAACAATATTTCGGAGAGCTGGAAACCATTTCCATGAAGAAGGAAGGGACGTATGGGATATTCCTCCTGGACTTACCAAAGTTCAGACATTCCATAAGCACGCTCTTCACTTCATTTCAAAAGCCATTGGGGATGCATATTTGTATAACAACGGTGTTCCCATACTGTGGGACAACTGAAAAATATATATGGAAGCGAGCCCTCGATGTAATACCTACAAATATTTTGCTCGCAATGGAAGCAGGGGCACCAGGTTTTTCCCTGAAACAATTCACAATCAAACATGATGAATCTGGTCTGGATGTTTTCACAGAAAAGACAATTGAAAAATATTTCCCCATTGGCCATACTATGAATATTTGCTTACGGAAATATAATATCGGTGGGAGTCATTCAATTACAAAAACATATGGTGAGGGTTAAGTCTCGGTATCTAAAGCTCAATTCCTAAAATACGGTGCCAATTGTCCACATAAATTCACAGCAAGTGATGGATCGAAAAATAAGGAATGGATTGTAGCTTTCCTTTGGTGCATTACAAGATATATTTATTATTTCCATTTTCTCCCTGGAGATAAATCTTCGGCTAACGACAGATCGAATAATCCAAGAACTGTAAATTGCACTCTCGTGCAAAACAAAAAGTTCAGAACTGATGCGGCTGCAACTTCTAACAAAACTCTGCAGATTAGTGCTTTATTTCCTATTGCAATTGGTCAAGAACTTTTCATTGATTACGGTTTTGATCATGTCCATAACGTTAAATACAGCTAGTACTTTTATTTTCATTTCTTTCTGTCATTTTGTCTCCAAGTTGCCTCTTCTTATGTACACTGCATGAAACACTTATCACTATAACTACATTTAGTAAACTAATATAAATTATTTCACTATACACTGTCAATGCCATGACAGCCTGTCATGGTACAAGTCATAATATCTACTTTATATTCTGAGGATATAATATATACTTTATTACTTGTCACATGTCTCAGAATGACAACCTGTCATGTCACGGTAAAATTACATGCTCTCATTCTGCGAATATAACATTCCAATAGCCAGTTTGATCCATTAAGATGTGAGCAACCATACATTTCGATTACTACAACACGACATGGACAGTTCGTACAAATAATGCTTGAACAAATTACCACTCTCACCTACCTGTACATTTTTGTTCCTCACAATCATTTATGAGCAGGTGTTGGGAAATCACTATGAAAAGGCAGGCATCTGTTCTACAGGTGCCTTTGTTTTCACATTGAACTATATCGTAACGTAACCTATTTCCTATCCTTCCACACTTGAAGTGCGCAAGGGTAGGAAATAGGTTACGTTATTCCCTTCCCCAAGTTGAGGAAGACAAAAACTAATAACTAATAACTAAATCTAAGAAGTTATTGCAACAATTCATTCTACCCAAATATGAAAAGTACGTAAGCGATCACGGTCTCACAAGGGCCAGGAAGTCATGTTATGGTTCCGAACCTCAACAAGATCGAAAACGATTTCCTACCTTTCTACACGTGGGGAGAACAAAAACTAAAAACTAAAAAACTAAGAACTAATAACGAATAACCCAAACGATTTCTTACCATTCCGCACTTTTTGAGGATAATAATAACAAGAATGCTTGGCATGGAAAGGAAGGGGATACAAAACTTTTGACAACTGATGCAAAGCTTCCCTTAAATAGACATTTTACAACCATTGTATGTACGTTAAATTTTATTGTTATGAAAACCCTCTCACCTCTTCAAATTATCGTAACAGTAATCTGAACAGGTGAAAGGGTTTTTATAAATTGCCAAACGACGTGTTGACAACTTAAACATGTACCATACATATCCAAGTTTTCACCACATCGTTGGTTACTTAAATTCATATCCTTAAAACATACCTTCCATTTATTATTGATTCCAATTGCCTAATGTGCATCATTGATTTGAAAGTATCTGTTAAATCTTGTAACAGACACGTTACATTTATAATCTCTCACGTAAATGTTGAACATGTACCATATATATCCAAGTTGTCACCACGTCGTTGGTTACTTAAATTCATATCCTTATAAAATCTCTTCCATTGCTTATTGCTCCCAATTGCCTAATGTGCAACATTTATGTCAACGTGTCCATTAAATGTAACGGACACGATACATTTATAATCTGTCAGGTAAATGTGAATGCGTCTCTTTCAGCTCTTCAATGTAGGTATTCATGACGTACAGTAATTGCATTGCTTTTGGCTTTCCTGCATATCTCTCTGATAATTTTTTATTGCTGGCGGTCATACACGCCCTACTGTAATCACTATCTTTATAAAATTGGATTGAAATGTGGTGACCGCCATGACCAAAATTGGGGCCTACATTATATTTAATGATTGATCGTCGCAACTGCAAGTAACTACAAAACACTGAATGCCGGCCATTCATAAAATTACGAGGTTTTGACCATATGAATGCCCAGGGAAAAACTACGAAGTTTGAATGTCCATTCTTCGAATGGCCAATGCGGACTTTCATATAGGTAAAATAAATGGATGTTTCCTTTTCACATCCGTACACTTTCACCGCTTGGGAGTAGGCATTCATTCCCAGAAAACTCAGATGTTATTAACTATGCCAGCGGATCCGACAATAGGAAAACTGGGCGATAGGCTTCTTGCTACAACTACAACAACATGCAACCCTAAGATTACGTGGTCAGAAATCAGAACTCCTATTGCCTCCAATCACCTAGAAAACCAGGATCTGGCATTGAGGATTATTAGTTTCCGAACAGATACGCCTCTAATCAATTATGGGGACGACATTTCTTACAATAACACTGCTGTGGGTGGACAAGACCCGGTTGAACTAAATAAGGCTCTGGATGAACTACTATCCCGGACGTATGACAAAGTTGATGCATGTCATCACAAAAATTTACAAAATCCGGTTTGAAAACATCTGGATGTATTTCGTACAAAGACTGGATCAGATCCTGTCGTTAAAGTTCCTCCACTCCAAATTGAAAAGGATCTGGAAAATCCTGTAAAATTGAGGTAACGTACTTACGATGCAACAAAAGCTTCCTTTCTCTATAAATACTGTAACAACCTCCGCGAACTGGGACTCGCTTACCGAAATCCGAAATCGTCTTGGGCATGCGCTCCTTTCTCGTTCATAAAACCGACTCACCTAATAAATATCGATTCACAGTCGATCTTAGGCCTGTAAACTCCATGACGAAACCTCATATTTGGCCTAAGCAAAACCCAGAGGCTGAATTGGTGAAATTAGGAGGGGCCAGGGTATTTGCAAAATTCGATCTCGTTTCTGCATACTGGCAAATGCCTCTGAACAAAAAATCTCAAGAATGTCAGAGCTTCCATACACATCACGTCGTGTTCACCCCTACTCGATTAATGCATGGATCTACCAATGCCGTGAGTTATTTCCAGTCCACCATTGAAAATATTTTCCAGTCTCTGTCTGTCCTCATTTGGCTCGACGACATCTTAGCATATGCCTGCGACACTGTGAAACTCCTATCATTACTCGAGGAATTCTTCAAAAGATGTACACGAGTTGGATTGAAATTAGACTCTTGAAAATGTATTTTGACGGTATCCGAGGCTACATTCTGTGGCCAATTAATCAACAAGGGTGGAGTCCGTTTTAATCCTCTATTCAATGATACCCTGACAACAATGTCATCCCCGCACACAATCGGTCATTTGACACAATTTATTCATGCATCCAATTGGATGCGCACCTCCATCGCAAAAGTTTCCAAACTTATTTCCCTGTTGAGAGCATGCCTAGAAAAAGAATACGCGCACGCCAAAAGCCGAAAGAAATCTTTTGTGTCCAAACATCGACTAAAGTCTTGGGCACCGTCACTTCAAGCCAACTTTACACATTTTCTTGAGGCTATTTTCACCCGCACTACACTTCCACTTCCGGATCCCAAAACCCGCCTTTGTCTATTTACGCGCACTTCGCAAGATTATTCGGCAAGTGTGCTTACACAGGTGCCTCCTGCCGATCTGATGCAAGCCCTTCCAGTTGAGGACTGGCGTCATGAACCTATTGCATTTATTTCAGTAGCTTTTGTGGGTTCTCAACTACGACGGATCATTCCAGAAAAAGTATTTTACGCAGTCATAGATTCAGTGAAGCGCTTAGGTGACATTCTTGAATCTTGTCCAACTTTCTCTCTATTTACGGATCATCGAAAATTGGTTTTTTTGCTACATCCCTCTTCCTGTGGAGTAACGGCGCGACATGTGGTGAGCAAAGTGCAGCACTGGGCGCTCAAACTATCTGAGTGGCCTTTCTAGATTTAACATGTAGCTGAAACTGACAATTTAGAGGCTGATATGTTCTCAAAATAGATATATCCCTGAAATCTACCCGCAACTCCAGCCCGAGTAGCCACATTTTGCATCCCTGCTCTACCAGCTCCAACGCCCATTACCCTTCCTTATATACAAGTTATTGGAGTAGCACAGCACAAGATACCAGACAAAGCACCCCGTGGATAGTATGGCCTCGTCCGTATAAGTTCCGGTCAGGTACTAATTCATGACAACTACGAGGAAACGCAACTTAGGATATGTGTTGCAGCTCATTGCGGCCTAGGTGGACATGGTGGAATTGATACTCAGATAAGTGAAGTAACCCAGTTTGTTCACTGGTCTACTATGAAATGAGACATCCTTTATTTCTGTCATATTTTCTAAATCTGTTTAGTATCGACCTCTGGTGATAAAGTTCCACGTCCTTTTGGACATCAATTTCACGCATCAAGGGTTGGTGACGTCCTTCATTTCGACTTGCTATATGCATGTCCTAGCGAATATGGATATGAATACATTCTCATACTGAAGGGCTATCTCTCTGGTTATGTTGATCTTACTCCTTGTCGAAATGCAGACTCTGCTACTGCTTCTGGTGTCTTGCATGCTTATTTTTCATCCTGTGGGCCAGTTTTACAATGGTTCTCAGATCAAGGTCCACACTTTGTAAAGGAATTCATGGAAAGCCTCGCCACTTTGCTGAGTGCTCATCATGATTTCAGCACAGCTTATGCCCCATGGTAAAATGGAACTTTAGAGGCAGTATGTCGTCAAATACTACGAATTTTGCGCACTCTATCAGTGAATATGAAAGAGCCTGAAGTTCAGTGGCCTCGCTTGGCACGAGGAGTACAGTCAGTTATCAACAATTCTCCTACCCGCCGTTTCAATATGAATACACCCTTTACATCCACACAGGCTAAAAAAGCGCTAATCCTCTCTCTGTGGCACTCTCCACCTCAGGAGTAGCCGTCGATGTATCCAGTATTGACCAGGTTCACCATTTACAATTATTATGTGTTTCCGAAAGTCATGATGCACTCCATGATATTTTTCACGACATCATAACCACAGCAACTGCCGACCGTGAGGCTTCCTTACGCCTCCATAAAAAACCGTGTTCGTGCATTCAAGCCTACAGTAGGCAATTATTTTGTGGTGGCACAAACAGAGGGCTCAAGAACAAAAATGTCAACCAGATGGGTGGGTCCACGTGGCGTGGTGACCACTGGTAACCACGCGATGGGGACCCACCTATGCTCTACAACCACAATGAAGTCATTCTGGATGCCATCCGGAATGACTTCATTGTGGTTGTAGAGCATTTTGTGTCTGGGGAAAGTACCAAAGTCTATGTATGTAGAATTAAACCATATGTTGATGACGAGGTTGATGGTCTTGCCGATATGACCAACATTGCAACATGCGCCGATCGGGTATATCAAAATGTTTCCCCACTTTCATCCATTCGTCGCTCATCTTCTGGTACACTGGAACTTCGTACATCATGGAAAGGGTTGCAGAAGCCATCATGGAAGGCCTTCCCAATCATAGCCGAAGATGTACTAGTCATGAAAAACAGTTTTTTAAGTCCAGGTCTGCTACCGCTATCATTAGCGAAGCGCTCTGTGAAGCCACTAGTGGGAGTGCTGTGACGAAAACTACACCGTAGCACCTAGACCTCCCTAGATCTGGAAGACACGCACACTAATAAGTGGATGAATCAAATTCGACCTGAATACTGTCAGCCCTTATGTGATCGAATAATCTAGATCCCTGGCATAGTCGGCGGTCCAAAATTAGCTTTCAGCCAATTTTGAACTGTCTCTGACTGTCTGCCATTAAGCCCAAAACTATTTGTTGCCGACGTTCTTTTTTCCTATGAGAAGAACCTTTTTCTTCTTTCTTTTCTATCTGATAAACTACATCTCTACTCCCTTTCCTTTTTGATAGATTAAAAAGAAAACAATTCTCTTCCCGTGCGGCTCAGTTTAGACCACAGTTCATCACACTTGTAGTAAAATAAGAGCATCATAAGCCGAATAATAGACAGTAGTCCATGTTTGCCACTAGGTATAAAACGTGTATAAGAAACGTGTGAGTAGGGTTCTACCCAGTTTGTATAGTCTCTTTCCAGCTAAATAGTTGGTTAGAATTATTGTGGTCTGTCATAAATTGCAGTCAAAAAGTAGTTTAGACTGCTGTATTCGTCAGAACTTGTGAGTTCTATCGCATCGCTGACCCCGTACAATATATCATCAAACTTTTCCATAAATAAGAGATTCTTCAGCAACTATCAATGGATGCACGCTGTGTATCGGACGATCTTTATAGTGGGGATTTCTATTTTCTTCGCTATAAATTCCACTTCATAACGCTCGCGTTCATTCATAAATCGGGGTAATCGTACGGGGTCAACGATGCGTGAGACGGGTACGGCAATAGCGGCTGTAACACACCATTCAGGTCACACAGCCCAAGTGCGCGGCAGCCAATAGAATCATTGCACGTGGTAAGCAAAAGTAAGGAACCGACGCAAAGAGGTATACCCGTTATCCCCGTGCCGACAGTAGGGTTCAAACTTCCCGATCAGTTAGTCCGAGGACCGTGACACTAACCAGTGTGCCAGCTACTCTGAATGGTGAGAGAAGACGGAGTTTCTACGTTACTTATAATAATGTATGTTGCTCTTAGTTCACTGCTTTGACAGTAATCAGTACACTCAGTGTGTTCAATTTATCTACTTAGCTCTGCATAGCCACCACCGGCCTGAATAAAAAAGGAGGTAACCACTCTCTACTTTTTTCACCAAAAAACAACAAATCTGCACAGTTGAGCTATAGTTATCACTAGCTCATATCTAAGTAAATATTATCAACAACAACCAAAATGACAGACACCCCATCCGATGATAATGCAATCATCGAAATGCACGCAGTGCATCAGGTCTCTGTTACAACTAATATCCTGAAACTGGTGAAAGTGGACCCAAAATCCATTCGCCAGTTTTTGAACATCTATTACCAGTATGTACAAGAGGTTGAAGCACATGCTCGCCAATTAAATGGTGGAGAACCATCTACGGAAGCGGCTCGTCCGGTCGGACTTCTTTTCTGCGTCAACATTTGATTTCTTCGTTCATCTATCGAACTTGAAGTCATGGAAGGTGTCGCTCGCTATGAAGACCGCACTGATGCGACTCTGCGATCACAATTGGACATAAAAGTTTCAGAATCACGATGAACAGTTACACTCAGTAACATGGACGTTATTATCAAACGTGAATTGCGTATGAACATGTGAAACTCCAATGCTTCCTCAAGAATAAAAACACTGTTCATGAACTACCACACTCTCCTCCGCTGACATGGTATAGCGTAGTTGTTAGACTTCAACGAAAACATCGCCGAAAACACGTCCTAAGCGCAATCCAACGAACAAAATTACGAGAACGCTTGGAGTCGGACATTGAATTAAGTCACAATGAACTACAAAAGTACTTTAAAGAATTTTTGAAACAGGCGCAGAAAATCTCCGAAGCGTTTCAATTGGAGGATAGCGGAGGTTTCACAGACTCCAACTACAACTCTCAGCATGATTCTAGGAAGAATAAACAAGACAAGAAAAAGAAAAATGGTAATAGCATCGAAACTAGGACCGCCGATACTGGAGCTACTAAAGCTAAATAGAACAACGAGCCCATCTGCTTATGGCCTCCAAATGAGAGTAGGGGCATACGACACAAGCACAAAGACTGTCGTAACTTCCCCGACGAGGAAAACTTACGATATTCAAGGAAAGGGCAAAGTATGGACCGGCTTGTAGCACTTGAAGCCAAGCATCATCGTCCGTGGGTCTAACCACAGCCAACATCGCAATCCCCCCTCCCGACGGCAGGACGTTTAAACGATCCTTCAGCACAATATGGTGATGGGTCTCAAAGTTCCCCTTCGTGTTCGGTGATCGTAACCGACGGAATCGCAACACCTACAGCTACTAGACGGTGTGATGATGGAAGCTATGACAGTATTGCATAGCCAAAATTAGCAGAAAAAAGGATAGTAAAAGGCATTGGATGCATGGCCGCTATCAAACCAGTCAGAGTACAGGTAGCAGTAAAACAGGAAAACGACCCTCAAATACGGAAACGATACCGGAACTTATTCTATCGTTGGAAGTTAGTTGCGTATTGTTGTTAGCCATCGGTAATGACGCACTTTCGTTGTAAGGATTGGATGAGAGGGGTGATTGAAGTGGAGGGTGGAATCCGCGGGGTGATGTAATTAGAAGTTTCTGTGGCCAGTAACAGCTACTTGACTACGCTTTAGTGGTATTCGATTCGTATTCGGTTCGTATTGTCGGATGATGGGCCATCCCCGTCTGCGTCTATTTCGTGTCATTCACTGGAACTAAGAACGTATACGATGGTGGCCGGTCAGAAGTCGGCCGCAATAGCTTACACTATGATTACTGTAACTCCTTACAGTATATAAGGAGTTTTCGTATTGCTTCTCGGGACGATGATGTGACCTCATGGGCATGATCGGCGGCCATCGTGCCGTCGACATATGCCATACCGAGTGCAATCCTTGGCAGCGTCATTTATTTTGGAAATTTATCCCAGCTTACACGTGACAGTTTCGAACGGGCCGGGGGCTACACATTAGATATAAGTGTTTTCCTTTGGAACGTATGCCATAATATATCTTTGATTTTGATGAATAGATCCTTCATTATTTCAAGGTGCCCTGTAAAAATATTAATTATCTAACACTCGTAGCACCCCCTGAATTCCATTACAGACTTGCAGCTTACTCCTGTGTATGTTTCTTATATGTCCATGTCTTTATTCTTTGTGCGTATATAACAGTATAACAAACCCGCAGCGATTTGTTGGAGATTGAATTTAAGTAGAAACGCGTAGCGGTCTTTCGTAGTGCTTTGCGGAAGCGTTGTTTTCATAAAACCGTAATGGGGAAGAAACCCCAAGTTTATTCTGTCGGGCTGCTGTGCTGATAGTTTTAAGACTGAGTAGCCGGCAGTTAAAATGATAGCTGTGTATACTGTAAATAGCTGTGTATACTGTACATTGCTGTATATACTGTAAAGTACAGCACTGCACACAGTACATATATTAATTATGTACTGTATGCTCGGTTGACGTCTGGCAACCGTTTTGGTACTCCGATGAGAGCCTCTCATCGGATCATGAAATCGATTGCCAGACGGCAGCTCTTACAGTACAAAATTTATTTTTTACAGTGTGCTGTATGCTCTGTTGACG
>JAULBU010070576.1:0-29570 GCA_032358235.1 Odonthalia washingtoniensis | reverse complement strand
TCTTCATGTACAAAATCTTTTCTGAGGGGTCGGGGTCCCAACCGATTCCATAAATTTAATATGACAATATGAGTAAACTTTCCACAAATTTCGAATCATATTAGAGTATTTGTGTTGTTAGGAGCGACCCAGTACAGTATTGGAAACGTACTTGGCACAAAACACATAGTGGGTCGAAGTTTTGAGCCTTTACACGTACAATCACACATGTTACATATTCAATATAGTATGTAACATTACGCGTTTATTTGTTTCTCCTTTTCACAGTATTAAAGAGTCAAGAGATGAGAGACACTCTTAGATGGATGTCTCCATTCCTCATCGATCTGGACACCGCAGTTTATTGGCGTACTAGTATCCGCTGCTTACTAAGTCGATCCATCTAACAACATACTCTATTTCCTACCGTCATAACAGTACAACACGACCTTTATTTAACTTTCACAACACTATAGATTAGCCAAATCCCACCCAAAATGCACCAGCGCCACCTTCAACAACGTCCGCTATACATCAACAAACAATCTCTCAACTTGACCCAGACAATATGGAACCCTGGATTCTTGCAATTAAATGTGAACCAGACACATTGCAAATTAAAAATCATGTAGAAAATGTCAATTACTCATTTGACCTGAACGAACATCGATCAGTACCTGCACTGAAGAATGTCATAATCTCGTCACTACCCAAATCAATCACGGCCGCTGTAATACTCCTGGGCACCCCAATTAACCTGGGTCTCATAATAACACGCGTAAAAAAAATTAGAACCCCGCACGGTTGCCGACCATGATTGTCTAGAAGTCCGTAGATCGAATAAACTCATTCAAAATTTCGACACAACATAGAAATATATCGCTGCTCATATTACAATAAGAGGGCTAATGATATTTTCTCATTATCCGAATATATATGGGGAACAGGTATCGATAAAATAAATCATAAAAGGCATGCGAAGTGACCCCACATATCATGATATTATCCCATTATGGATATTTAACATGCCTTAGTCTATCCAATCTATTGAGACAGTGATTGGATCCATCGATACAAACACAATTAATTCAACAAATAAAACATTATGGTAACAAACACCTTCTCATCCCAATCCTAAACCCCGTCAATCATATACCAATACCAATCGTCGAAAGAATGATAAATTTTGCAATTATCATGCGGCGAGGTATGGCCGTCCATTCTTTCACAATGAAACCGAATGCCGTGACTCGTCGAATTACTCGGTCCAAACTACAAACCTGCCAACCAATCACCGCAACATTCAATACGTTCAACCCAAAATCCTTGTTCAGTTTCCATCATATCGGCAAATTCAGTTCAAGCCGGATCTCGACTAGCGCACCATGAAGCATCATCATCGAACCAATTAATTGCAACACGTCCTGATCACTCAATTGGTTACAGTTCATAAAACGAAACAAAAGACTCAGATAAGTTTCTCCTTGGCAGTGGGACCTATCCCACCCACTCACCACGTACAGGACCATACATTCCCATTCTTCACGAAACTCAAAATTCCCGGACGGAGACTAACGTATCTCCCTCTGTAACCCTTTCCGAGACCATTCGCATATCTTACTCCAATGTCACCATAATGATCCAGGCCATCAACACTCCTAACATCATTGATACTCTCATTTCTGTTCATGATCTAACCGAAACTGGTTCAGGAATCATGCTCACTCACGAACATGCATACATTCTAAAACGTTCACCATATTCACCAATTGTTCTACCGAATCCCTCAGACTCTTGGAATAATGATACATATTGCCTTCTCTCCTTCAGGATAATACCAAATAAATCATTCTCACCCATTGCGAGGACATCCAAACACACTCATGACCTTTCCCCATCATTCCAGATATCATTGATTGATGAAAAATAATCCACTCCACATGCCATCTTCACTCATACTAAACGAAAGAATTCCACAGTTCCAAGGAACAAATCCCAAAATCCATCAACTGTTTCACAATGCGTCATGAAACACTTAATTTTCTCACTACCCTCATTCCATCAATACCTATCCAATGCTGATATACTCCACGCATCACACCTTGCTTCTAATCATGCCCCCTTCCTCTGATCCATCAGATTCTAAGCACTGACTTATTTCCTGCATTTTCTGGCATTATAATTCCATCTTCTTCCTTAATTACGTGTTCTGGTTGTTCCGATGGCAAAGACTTGCAGTTCCCACATAAAGTGATCTATACATCGTCATTAGTAGGCCGAAACATCACCAGGGACATGATCGGACCAATTCACACACCATCAGGTTGAATTTATCGACATGTATTAGCATTCATAGATACCGCTTCAAGATTCATAATAACCAGACCAATCCGATCTCGTGTGGAACTTGCGACATTAATCCCCGATACGCTCAATTTCATCCAAAAGCTACTTGGCCGTCACGCAAGGCGGTTTAATTCTGACAATGCGAAAGAATTTCAATCTCGTATTGATTCCTTCCTCTATCATAACGGCATCTCCCAAACAACCATTACACACCATCAACCGCAATCCAACAGCCGAGCTGAAAGGATAAGCCGCACGGTGATGGAAGCAGCCCGCTAGTCACTGTCGCATAGTAGACTCTCTTCAAACTATTGGGACTTCGCCCTGATTGACGCAACCTACAAGTACAATAAAATTCCTCATAGTCCGACGAGAAAACGACCCATAACACTCTGGGACTCTACATGTCCGTTTACGTCATACTTCACCCCATTTGGGGCTCCTTACACTCTTTTTGACTCCAACAAGGTCAAAAGAAAATTAATGCTACGTTCACACCCTGTACGATTTCTCCATAATAATAATACCACTTTTTTCATGATTTTACTACTAGATATCTCTCAAATTTCTACATGCAGAGCTGTTGATTTATCCCCTTATGATCCATCATTCAACCCATCTCAATCCCTCCGTTATGCTTTCAGATCATATCATCATCCACCAATTATTGATGGAATTCTACCAGACACGCTCCCCCAAAATCCCTTCGCCAACTGCGCGCTTTTTCTAATGCCCGTCATTAGGAAAAAGCCGACAATGAAGACATCTATCAACTCAATAAGAATAAGTTAATCGAATGGATCCAAAATTCATCCCCATCATCCACTACTAAGAACGACAAACCATTATCTTCAACGATGACATATCGATATCGCCGCGATTAACACAGTCCTCTCACAAGTCGTAAAGAACGATGTGCCCTTCGTAGGGATCTCATGTGAGACCAACCTTCATTAAGATCCGGATCACGTTACAGCGTATAAATCAGAAAAACACTGTCCAGTCTACTGGTTGCACATGCGCATCACTGCAATCATCCTATTCAACATTTTGGTATCAGTTTAGCATTTACGCATGAGCCTTATGATAAAAACATACAATACACGTGAGGAAAATCCCACTAGCAGACGACAAATATGTATTACCCGACTTTCCGTACGGTATACTGATAATGAATTTATATGGCACCAAGCCTGCCTACAATATATATCAAACAGCTCTACACTCCTACTTACTCCAAAATGACCACAGGAAATATCCAGCCAACCCATGCTTGTATTATAAACGAATTCCTACTGGATTCATCCTCGTGTCAGTCACGATAGATGATGTTTTCACTACAGATGCATCTTTGCAAGACATGCAATCATTTTACAATCATTTATAATCGAAATATAAGGTTAAAGATCAGGGCCAACCGACCACTTTCCTAGAATGGTCCATCCTATATCATGATAATGGCAACATAAATATATCTCAACCTAATTTAATCAAGAAAGTTGCACAGAAGCTCAAAATTCAAAACTGCAACCCCCGATTTACACCTTTACCAAACAAATCATCCTTTCATGATGGAAGCGAACTATCTCCATTATCTACGACTGACAAAGCTCTATATATGAGCTCTATTGGTGATCTTATATATCTAGCTGATGGGACCCGCTACGATATATCATTCGCCACTGCTCGCCTCACCCGTTTCCTGACCAAGCCAACAACCGCACATTTCTAACTTCTCAAAGATATTGTCAGATATCTACAAGGTACACAAAATCAGGGCCTACAATTCAACAATGCTACTTCTGACCCTACATGCTGCTATTCTAATCATGATTATGCAAAACCATTCGACAGACCCTCAACTTCAGCATCCATAATTACATCATATGAAACGCCTATACACTGGACGTCCAAAAACAACCAACAATAGCTTTAAGTAATTGCGAAGCTGAATACGTCTCGGCAAATAATGCACTACAAGACATCATTTTGTTGCGCTTATTAATTTCTGAATTTATTCAAACTTTAATCAAGCCCACTCCATTCTTTGTGGACAATTCTGGAGTCATTTACATAGCCAATCATACGGGTAAAACGAAACGTCGTAAAAACATTGATATTAAATATCATCACCTACATCACCACATTAAATTGTTGACAAATGCGCTAAATAGAATATCAACTACCTAGAATATCGCTGATATTATGACCAAGCCTCTCCTGCTCGTTCGACATAAATTCCTTATTCAATCCATTCAGGGTGACAAATCATAACTATAATTATATCACTCCTCCTCAAGCTTGAGAGAGTGTGAGCCTTTTCTTCTTTTTCACTACATTCTTGCTTGCGGATAAGTGATCTCACCACCCTTCCTATCTACCGCATAATCTCTTAATTCATCTCATAAATCTGACCACTCATACTTTTATTTTTCATTTTCATTATGTTTTCTGCGAGCCTTTACACGAACACTCACACCATGTTACATAATCAATGCAATATGTAGCATTACACGTTTCTTCGTTTCTTCTTTTCACAGTATTAAAGAGTCGAGAGACGAGGGACACTAGTAGATGGATGTCTCCGTTCCTCATTGATCTAGACACCCCATAAATGATTAGTGCGAAGCTGTGGTACTGTATTACTGTACGTAAAGAAAATGTAAGGAGGAGCCGATGATGCATGGTAATAATGACATAATGAAAGGCAATGACGGAAAATTTGAGATTGAAGTCTATACCTGTGCAAGATAGAATCCGATATAGATGTTTATTTTTGTTAAAGGAAAAACAATCAAAACCCGAAAACAGTTTTTCTGCAGTCCTGTTTAGACGCAGAAAAACACACCGAAACAAGAAAAGGAGGTATCATCAGGCATTGATTATGGCGTATCTAATCGTTAAAATGATAATAATAAGTGTTAGTAAAAAGAGAATAACAAATAACTGTATGTAGCTGTGTGTGCGTCGTGGTACTAAGGAGGGTAGTCGCAATCAATGGAAGGTAACGCTGCGTACTGGAGGCAAATACATAAGTTTTTGATAGTGGAGAAATGGTACGTGAGTTAACCTTTAACTAAGTGACATCTGCCGAAACGGAAATTTCGCATTACTGGACAACAAAGGGACTAACATTATAAATTTTTTATAAAATGTGAAAGACGTAAAGAAATGTCAGTGATAAAGAATTGATGTGTGAGAATCTGATTGGAGCATCACTGAGTCCTTACCAATCTCAATTATACGACAATGTATAACATGTATTGAAAAGGTTGTCGATGTGCATTTGACATTACGTTCCCACTTTCTCCAAGCGTTGCGACAGTGCATGAAATTGGTTGCGACTTGTTTATACTACTTCGATGCCGAAGGATTACTTTAATGTCATTGTGGCGAAATATGCAGTAAGGCATTTAGTTACGTGCTGGTTCTGCAATTGTACGGTCAAGGAAAGGCCCCATAGAACGAAAATTGCGAAGGCTGTTATGTCAAATAATATGACGGAAGTTGAGATAAGAAAATTGTTGACGAAGTATGACAACAGGAGTAGAAGCAGTCATACGATAACCGCGACGGATAACAACAATGAAATCCAAAACATTTATCTTCCTCTAGGGAGACTGGAGAGTGTGAACGAAAGAATACTACTAACTACGCAAAAGGTACACAGAAACTAGCTGTGAAAATTGCATGGTTTTCACGTTGGGTAAGCGATGGAAAGCGTGATTGGAAATTATTTGTAGACAAGTGATACATGCCCATGATAAAGAAAACGAACAGCGTTGGGGACAATGAGGACATATGAAATTTATTACATTTTATTTTAAACAAAGAACACGTTGAGTTATTGTCGTGTGGCGGTTAAAAAGGTCGAAATAAATGGCTATTTTCCATATTTTCCAGCAATCAAAGTAAAGATAACAGCGGACAAAATGAGAGGAAATATTGTATGTATGATGAGGAGAAAAGGTTCAAATGAAAAGATAGTCGTTCTACATTCTAGAAAGTGGTTTTACCAGATTTAGTGAAGGGTAGATAATTAAAAATGCATCTTTTGATTATGCGCTTTCCACCCTAGTATACGACAATATTTCAAATATGCAACGTATTATAAATGCAGAAGTATGTGATCCGCAGGAAAACATTTATTGAACAGGTTGACGGTGTGGGGGAATTTATATTATATAAATATCAGTCTCATATTGACAGGGATAGAGACAACGCACATAATTTGAAATATACATTGTTTGAAGGAGGGACCTATTCAATCCGAGACAGTATTTGTAATGAGTCTGGGTGCTTCCAATGCCTAAAATGTTTTCAGGTATTGGAAAACATTAAGATGTATGCATGTACAAGTAATGAGTCTATCAAAAATTCTATAGACGGGGGAAGGGAAAGTGTAAAAATTATATGGGAAACCGAATACGTACAAGGAATCAAGAAGAACACGTGAGTGAGGTTTTTACAATTTTCGAAAAGGAAGCTGCGGGTTCTGTTCTGGTCCTGTTAATGGACCATAAAATGAAACTAGAACCCGTAGGTTTAGGGAGAGTAGCGCAGAATAATATGTCAATCGCGGTATATCGTTAAATGGAACAGAAGTTTTCCACAGGTCGGATTGTAGTGTCACATGAAAAGTCGGGGCGTGATGGGATAAAAGTTTTTTATACACCACATAATGCTTGAGGACACTGCCCAAGATGCAATTGCAGCGTGAAGCATATATCATGCAGTGCTGTCACGGATGAAAAAGGAAACAGGTTCTTGTAAACGAATATGGGTCCTTTCTGTCAATGGACTATGTTACACATCAAATGTGACACTAGTTTTAATGCCAATTATAACCTCCCATCATGCTCTAGTTCTGGATGCGATTATACATACCGAGTCACAGAAAGGAAAGAGTTGAAAAGACTCGCACTTTGCGATTGCAATGCGCCATGTACACAATTTTGTGAACGAAAAGCAGAGGTCTGTGGTTGAACCAAGTGACGTTATTAGTGCTTTGTGACACTATGGTGGCAAAACTGTTAGTTGGGTAGAGCTAATATATCTTTTACGAATCGGACCAAATAGTTTATCCTGGAGAAATGCGGCTGCTTCGACAAAACCAGTACAATTTTGTCCGACATACAAACCCATCGAGACAAGGTATGTGAGACTTGCACCAAAAAATTGTTTTTTAATGACATTTCATAATTCCGGAGAGGAAATGTGTACTTTTGTAATTTAAAAATGTCACATTGAAAGGAATAGTTGTCTTGAAGTTTATGGATTGTTGCACTATTATGTAATTGTAGATTCGAATGGTGAGAATCATATCAGTGAGATATGGAGGGCGAAGGATAGTTATTTGAAAATGTTACTTGAGTTTCTTGTTAAAACCATAACCAAAGCAGAACTAGAAACGTATTGTAACAATAGTAGCCACTTAAAAGGAGTGGTCTCAGTTGCAGCTGAGACCATTGCCCCCATCAGCAGTGAGAATGCTAATGTCGGTGAAGTATCTAGTATTAATAATAATGATGATGATGGCACCAAGAATGTTGTTATGTATTCAGGGACCGAAACTGATGTCATTGCACATTGTCAGAGTCCAATTAGAAAAATTAGTAGAAGATTAAAAATAAAAATTACTGTCCATTGGATGAAGTTGAAGAGGAAGTTGACTTGCTAGATGAAATCAATGTTTTCAAACGAAGGAAAGTTGGTGGGAAAGGAAGAAAAAGGTATCGATAAAAACTTGATTTGACGAACATACATGTGTGTGACAAATGCAACCGTATGTTCCATACCGAATGCAGAAAAGAAGACACGAAAAACTATGTGAAGAAGACGGTTCCATACGAACTGTCGAGAACAGATGTAGCAAAATTGCATTGAAATTTTGTCAACGAACCAACTTGGAATATATGATACCGTATCACATATTCAACAGATGTGACATCTGATAAATGTTATATTTTAGGGATGTGGTTATGCCAGATCAAATCATAACAGAAAAGACACTTGAAAGTGGTTGGGCGAATAAAAGAGTTGATGGAAAGTTTCTAGGGAGCAACTCTATAAAGTTTTTTCAAACGATATATAATTATTATTCACATTTGGAGAAAGAGATAAAGAAAAAATGTAGTGCAACGATGATGAAGTATTCACGGGAGTTGAAGTACCTCTCCGATACGACATTCTATCCGAGCAGCAGATTAATGCAAAAATTGGCAAGGTTGGTAGAAGAAGAATGAAGGGAGTTGAAGGGAAGAAAACGCAAGAGGAAAGGTGTAGGGATGCAGTACTAACGGACTGTTGTAGCTGAAGGTATTAGGCAGGAAAATAAAATACCTCGAATACACAGAGATTTGTTCAAATCACGATGTAATATGTGTATAACACATCATTTTGTAGAATATACCATTATTATAGGTGGTGGTGGTGGTGGTGGTAAGAAGGGAACGAAGGTGGCAGATAAAAATAATGACACTGATTTAATTATTGCTAGCACTATGATTGGTAAACATACAGCCATTATTGCAGGTTCGGGTGGTGCTGAGAAGGGAACTAAGACGGCAGTTAATAATATAGACAGTCATATTATTATTAGTGATGGTATGATTGGTAAACATAAAGCCATTATTGAAGGTGATAGTGGTGGTGAGAATGTAACGAAGGTGGCAGTCTCAAGCATAGTCCGAAGTATTATCATGGGTGATTGTACGATATAAACTGTATAGAGGGGGGAGAAAAAGTACCAGAAAATTATAATCGTAATAAATGCATTTTTGAAGTATTACCTATTGCTGTAGATGGTGATGTTAATGAGAGAATAGTAGAAATCTATTCCCGTAATGTGCAATGTGAGATAAAAATTGCGGAACAGCGCAAGCGGAAGAAGAGGTATGCATTTACCAAACTTTACACATCTGTACTTATGGATCTCATTGACGAAACCGTGGACGTTAAACCGACGGCTAGGCGCAAATGGCTCATAAACTGCTTCGGCTTGGATGAAGACTATCTTCCGTATAGCTTCTCAGGTGAGCTCTGTGTATCGAGGAAGGATTCTAATTCAATATCAATCTCATAAACGACGAAATGACCGGGAAACCTCTGAACAATATTTCTACGAATCAAAAGGCGGGTTAGATCATGTTCCAGAGAATGAAAATATTGAATATTAGAGCTCTCAGGACGAAGACGTTTAACTGTCAAATGATACAGACATCAGCGATATTCCTTCTCCACGCAATCCCTTACGCTAGCTTTTTCTCTAAAACGTTCCCTCTCATTCCGAACCCAACATAAAAAATGACTCTCTAAGTGATAGTGAGGATTTGAACGGTTGAAAATCCTAATTCAGATATTAATAACCCTGATACAAATTCTTTCAACAAGAAATGTTGCAGATTTTGTTACTTACTCTCCTCCAGAGTGAAGAGAAAAACACATTGTATGTGAGATAATCAAACTTAAATACTTCCCCTAATTAACGGAACTGTTCAGAGTATTCCCCGTTTGTTCGATGAACGTTTGTTCTATGAACTCCACTGCCTACTAAATTTTTAAATTGAACAATAATATTGATGAATGAAAAGGATAAAAGAATTTTGGCTGGTTTTTACTAATAATTGTGTTAACATTGGCAGAAGCACAGGATTCTTAGTGCATTCACAGCATGAAACAATACACAATGATTACAAAAGTAGCTGTAAATCTATATCGAGGTATGCATCATCATCACACAAAACATTATACTGTCTTTGTTTACTGTGAAGAATAATTACGTCTTTTTCTAACATTACGCTTCTGGTATTCAGTCATGGATATCCTTACATCCTGCTCTTGGCTATCTCTTTTACGTCGTTTTCCTCCACTAAATCCCCTTTTACCATCCAAAGTATATGCAACTCTAAGAGAGCTTTCTGAATACTTTCTCTACCCTCCTCGAGAATCAGAGCTTTCCAACTAGCGTCATACTTAAACTTCTGTAAAGCTAACCTGCCAGTTCTCATTGAACATTTTACGGTACGCGACATGCCATATAAACTTCTGCATAGCTCTTTGTAGTCCCAGCTGTAGTTTTTATTTGTTGACATCCTCCCACAGTAATCATTTGTATCATCTGAAGACCTGTTACTAATCCCCGCACTAGGCATACCATCATTAGTTAAAGGATATTTTTCAGCGGGAGGTGGATAGGGAGATTGTTCAGTATGCAAATCTTTTGATTGATCAGTAAGAGAAGGTGGCGAAGAAGTTGAAACAGAAGCCACGTCCATGATTGGTCGAAGAAGGTCGTCATAAGAAATTTGGTACGCGCGTGCATTGTATACTTTGTTGTCGGAGTAGTTATATATGTATTTATAAAGCGACAAATTCAATAATGTAGCACGATTGGTCAACTCAATTCTTGCAACTATTCTTCTGCGAATTCGCAATGTAACTAGTAAAATATGTACCTCCTTCGTGGATTTTTTATACACTCTTTTCAAAGTTCTTCGCACACGACCTTTTTCGTTGTCGAAGAAAAGAATTTATTCGGTATGTTCCAATACACTGGAATGCATTACAGAAATTAGTTGGCGGTTAGTTAGTAAGGAGACATTACCATCAACTTTGGAATTACTTGGCGTTGACATAAGTTTTCCTGTTGCAGTATCGTGATGGTAGATCGAAATAAAATGATGGTAGATTGAAAGAAAACATTCTCTGAATTGATGGTAGAGTGGAATAGGTATATGGAAAAATTATGGTAGAGTGAAGCAATAAAATGCTTGGTTGTGTGTAATATATTTTAATGGCTGATATAATTCGTCATTTACTTTTCATTACAGAAAATATTACATGTTACTAACCTATTCATTATCACTTTCCTCATTATGTTCAAGTGACTATGACGGATTGGTGGTTCCCATGTGATTTATATCATTGGGGTCACAATCTTCGTCACTTTCATGCATGATTTCAATCGGAACATCACCAATGAATCCAGAAAATGGACCATAAATTACTGAGGAACGCAAAATAACGTAATCAACGACGCAGTCGATCCAACCACATATAGCTGAAGTAAAAGTCTCCTTTCGAAGTGCTATACAGAAATTGTTATGTGAAGGGTGCTTTTATGCCACGGTGAACTCTCGTTATTTGTTTCCAAGTTTTTTAATGTCTTTACCGTTTCGACCCATCGAAAACCCAAAGTTAAGGCAGTCTTTTTCGCTGGAAAGTTGGTTCTGTAATGCACCAAGAACTTCATTAATAAGATTTGATGTTGGCGTTGACAGAATGGTCTTAAATCTTCTAGACGTCTCAAAAGGGACTGTACCTCCTTGGTAGTTTTATTAACATCTGCATGTTCTTCGTTTTTATCACCATTCTGCCAAATTGATTCTGAATATTCATGGAAGCGGTCGATTGTCGACTTCATTATCGCATCGAGGCAAGATATGGTCAAAGTACTAGACATGTCCATTTAATTTACAATATCACGTTGAAACTGTACCATGGCCTCCTTCGCAGGCCGATTCCGGAACAGGACGTCAACGCAGTCTAATTCTTGTAATGGAAGTATGAAATATTGTTCTGAACAAATTTCTTCAAATGTTACTTTCCGTCACCATGATGTATCTCTTGTCCCACGTGGTAGTATCTGGTACAACTTCTTTAATGATTCTGTCATCTCTTCTCGCTTTCTCTGAAATTTCTCAATGATGATCTTTGATTTCGATGCTGTTATTGTTGTATATCAAATAGAATGGAAAAATACCTTCTTTGCAAGTTTCTTCTTCATAGTTACAGCCTGTCTGCGCACAATATCAAACCGACTAATAATGCTGGTGTTCTGAGATGTATATTGGAACACAATGTGTTCCAAATATTCCAATGGCATTTCCTCCAAACTAATAAGAAGAACATGGAAAGCACTTTGACCAACAAAGTTTGAAATAGATTTCGGAGCTGTCGTATATAGAGTACCTTTTGATGATCCATCTATTAAACATAATAGGAAAAAAAGTGCCTTTACAACTTCACTCCCTTCTTCATCGTCCATTGTAACGGGCAATGGACATCCTGTTTCGTTTACACCCAACTTGTATTGAAGAACTGTTCGTCGAAAACACTTCAACTCTCTACATCTCCCCATTCAGTCTCTTTGTTTTCCCTCTCTCATAAATACGTCATTTGGGGACCAATCCAGTTCAGAGATCATATCTTCACCATATGAATCACAAAACTCATTGGTGAACATCTGCGCGTATTGTGACATGTTGCCAACGAATTTTTTCACATATTCTTGAACACAGGTTGGTACTTCTTTCTGCCCCATTTCCGTACTGATTATTCCTCGAACTTCCTTTGCATTACGCAACCCCTTAGATTTCGAAGCAGCAGTGGAAGATAATTTCAAGGCTGTCTCAGCAATTCTATTCTGGGTACACTCCATTTCAACATGGCTACGTTGCAGATTCATCCCCAAATGCCCACATTTCTCCTTCCACAGACGTAAATATTCCCACAAATCCTGCGTTATTCGCTTAGATGCCTCCAATTCATTCTTTATTTCATTATTGGATTGGTCACTGACAGTAGCAGTGGAATGTCTGTCTCGTACAACTTCTTCACATACCACATTACCAGTTACCAAGGCAGGTATGTTTTGGCGCCCAATTTCACGTACTATATTACCAATGGATTGAGTATTCCTTCTTTTTCAAGAAACAAAATTGAAATTGTCTGCTCTAGCTTCTTTCAGAACTCTACCTTCCCCGCATCATCTATCACTTTGTTGTGACGGAATTCTGTCAATAATAACATCATCATTAATAACAATTTCATCATTATTACCTTCTTCATCCGCTTCATGATATATTTGTTCATCTGTACTATTTCTAACGTCATCACCATCATATATGCGATTTGATCTTCTATTTGTAACAAGCGAAATATATTCTATATCAAGCACTCCTTCAATATTATCAGCAACGTCTGGTTCAGTAACACTACTTGGTACAATGTCACGTACAATGATTTGACCAGGATTCTTACCATTTCGTTTCGTAACTACTCTACCCGTGAAATCACTTTCACGTACAATCACACCTTTAGTAGGTAATATATCATCATCATCATATTCAGCTAAGATTTCATCTCTATTCAAATAATTGCCAACACTTCTTTTCCTCTATTGAGGAACCACTGTCTTATCAACTTCAAGTGCTTTTTATTTCTGTGTCTGACGTTTTTCAGGAAACATTTCCTCCCCGGAATCAACAAAACCTCGAGAATTACTTTTGTCGTTCTCTCACACTCATTCTTCCTCCTTATTACTGTTGGAATGTTTTGGTTTATTCACAGATATTTTGTTGTTTAAAAATTTCTGTTTGGTCGGAAAATATATAGGAAAGGAGAATTGGAAGTTTTTTTATGAATGCCTCATGAATGAAATCAATTAACTCATTTAACCATTGCTGTAAATCTAAAAACATTCTCCAGAAGTGAACGACTTTATTTTCAAGAAAAGAGTCGTTTCATATCATCAAGCTTATATCATTTTCATTTTTAGTCGTAACGTTTATTTTTCAATTTCACTTCCTAATTCATCTCAGACTTTACAATATTTTTATTAGCCTATCAACAACCTAATTTTCGTACTCATACTCAGTACCTTTACGATGATAAAATCTATTAACGTAATAGATTCTCTATGACCATACCTCTTCACCACATCTCATTGTTTCATATTCCTTTCGTCTACTGACAGAAATTTCCAGCATCTTAATTGCCATGTCTGCTGGAACAACATGCACAATACCGCAGATTGAATCAACAAGGGACAGGCCATATTGTTTCCCTGAAGTACTCTTTCCCATTTCAACTTCACTTCGTTGCCACCTAATACGGATACAGTTCAAATTATTGTCTATTCCATCCACTTCTAGATCCTTGTTCGAAAGAACGTCGTAATATTGCATAAATACCAATTCGTGTTTAAGTTGGAGGTCGCAGGCTGCGCATTGCAACGTTCTGTGTTCTTCACATTGGGAACTACAATCAGGTCCAATTTGAATACGCATAAATTCCAATGCCTGAGCAAACCAGATTCGCATGTGACCATTGGATGTGGGGCAATTCTCATCATTATCCCCTTTTATCATAATATAATCAAGACGTGTTGTTGTACTCTGATAAACACTTCGTTTCGCAACAATGCGATGTGACATTCTGTAGATTTATTTCTCCATAAATATGTCACTGCCAGAATTCCTTGCGTCCAATGTTGGTACTATGTAGCCCGAAACATAAGCTGATACTGGAAACTTAATCTTCGTATTACGTGAAACATTCAATGGTATCCCATTCACCTTCATATGATCTCTCAACATGATTACCAACTTTGACAGAACAACTTCACCCATAACTTCAATTAAGTATCTTATAACTTCACATTTAACTATCGAATTATCTAATCAATTCCTATTGTTGTAAAGAATTTTTGTAGCAGTTTCAAGATCTATAAATTCTACACACTTTCAAGATTGTACTATGAATGCTGCATCATCCTTCACAGCTTGCGTTCTTCTCACATTTATCTTCTTTGTAATATGAAATACAGCCCTCTTGCTGAGACGTTTGGGGATATAATTGTGCTCATCTTGGTTTCGAATAGTCTCACTCATTATCATTGCAGAATTGGAACGTTTAGAGGTTAATGCATAGGCTTCCTTTAATATTTATGTGCCTTCTCGTACATCGGACCTGTTAGGTACCCAAGCTCTCCAGTGCGGCATATGTCACTGACAAGATGATCAAGCATATACCATTTGCTTTTTCTCATGTTGGAATCTTGATATCTACCAAACGTCTTTACTCCAAGAACCTTTAAAACATTAATTAATTTACTTAATTCTTTTAGGTCTTCATCACTCCATGTCGTCCTTCTATTTCTTCGACAACTACAGTTGACTATATCAACAAATTGTACGAAAACAGATGTCACAGTTGCTACATGAAGTATCCGCAACATTTATTAACAAGTCAAGCAAGAAAAGTAGATACCATATCGATACATTAGTGATCTGCTGCTTCCAACATATCTACAATACCATCCTCGGTGAAAAGACCTTATAGACGGCCAGCTATTATGCCTTTTGAGAAGTCCACAGGAAGACCATATTCAGGTGAGCTGTATTGAACCTCTCTAAGGAACCCATTAAGAAGAGATAAAATTGACTTTTTATTCATTTATATATGTTTCCCTTCTCCTGGTGGAGTTGTTATTGACCTGCTCACCCCTTTTTAATCTTTCAGATACAATACTGTACACTATTTCAACAACTTGGAGATACCAAGAGAGAGGTTATGCATTTGTTCGAAACCAAAGATTGCATACATATCAACTGATGGGTGTATACCAACAAACGTAAACAAGCTAAGAACAGGTGGTAGTTCTATCATGGAGAGTTTTTTAAACTCGTTTGGGACTTCTTCACTCCCACTTTTCACAGACTTGAGCATTTCAAGAGTGTCAAATACAGACCTTTCTGCCGAATGAGTAACACAACTCAGACATTCTTTTTCAACTAAACATCTATAGCATGGAGAACTTTTGTTCGTGTTTCTCTTTACACTAAACACATCCTCCGCGTCCAGAATATCAGCTACAACATACGAAGACGACAGCATAAAGTGACCGTGACCACGAAGATTCATTACATCTGCTTTCTGAAACGTCACTCCTTTCATTGTCACGTTCATTAGTGGCTGAAATATGAATTCAATACCGTCATGTAAATCAAGCAGAATATCTTCTCTATTAACTTTTCTACCTCCTTGCGGAGTTAACTCTGATATTTCTACAGGAATTTATCCAATTATTGACTCCCCAGATTCAATTATTCTTCGTCTCCATTCGTCTTTAAAATTGAATAGAGTCAAGTGAAGTGAATAAAATTTCATTGCAGACGTCTTTAGCGTGGTCTGTGATTTGTCACTGGATATTTGGACCATGGCAACAGCCGATTGCTCTCCATCTTCATCAAGTGTACACCACTAAATGCTTCTATCCTCAGACATCTTTATTATTCCTTCTGCTAGTGTGGTCTCTTCTACTCCCAATTCTGAGTTGTTTGGATCACTTCGAATTGAAACACGGTCAGGATGCTTTGTGAAAAATTTGTCACTCCTAACACTTTCAATTTGACATCGTAAAATATCGACGGGATTCCTCCAATACACCTCATAACCAATACCCTTTTCTGATAATCTATTCTCCAGATTGAATCCATTCTTCAACATGTTCTCTTTCGTGCGTCGTTTTACACATTTCCGAATATCGTCCAAATTCTTATAAACTTTGAAAAATTGTTCCACATTTCCGCTATGTTTCTTGAATACTGATACCAGTTGATTACAGGCGTTCTCTCCTAGGCTTTGACTAACAGAGAATACCTCATCCAATAAGTCATTCAAATCTACATTTGTATGACCATTTTCAGCGTCTGATTCAATTGATTGTGGCTCCAGTAAATCATTTGATACGGTTTCTTCCATTATAGACATGTAGTTTCGGTTGTCATCAGCGTTTTCGTAGTTTAAGTTTCTCATTATAGAATCAACTGGAATTCTATCGCCCATTCCACCAAGTTTCTGTGATGGAAGTAGAATTAAACTACGTCGTTTGTTTCTTCGTCTTTGATTACGCTCCATGCCATCATGGTTCATGAAAACATGCGTATCCAATCCATTTTTAGTAGAAGCTGAAAAGGAACAAGATGCATGACCACATCTGAAAATTACGAAAGACATTGTAGAACCAAGATTTTAGGGATAGGGACATATATTTTGAATCACCAATTTTGACAGTCAAAGCAATGTCGATGGTCTTCAAAATTTGAAAAACATTCTGTACTGAAAAAATTGATAATTTCGGTAAAAACTACATTGTTTTGATACAGTACAATATATTTTTGTAAATATTTTATAAAACAGAACAATCATTTGGCCACTCAAAACGTTTTCGGCACGTTTCGTATTTAAAAGATACAGACGTACAGTTGAATCGGAAACGATTTCCAAACGGATGATGGTTGTAAATGCGTCGAGTGTTGTCGGGAAAGTTTCGTCCGTTATTCTTAAGGAAATGCTGGAGGCTGTGGGCTGTACTAAGAAGGTTTTAAGTGGGGATGCCAGAACTATTTCTGCTCTGGATGTCTTAGTCTCTAATTAGTGTGAATCGAAAGCTATTGTGCGGACGTCAGATCGTCGATGTCCCTAGCGGTAAGATCTCATACTATTACGGGAGTGGGGATGTAGTCATTCAAGAAAGATTGAGATCACTGTTCCAGTGTGAATACGTTCCCCATCGAGAGGCTTTGCGTTCCATTGTGGTGGCGTGGGCACCTGTTGAGTTGGTTGAGAGTTGCTGACAAGAGGTAATATCTGATTCGGTGGCTACCAAAACATCATCTCTGGCATACGTGCGTAATGGGTAAAAAACTACTAAGCAGTAAGGGGACAGGAGAGAAGACCTATCTGTTGTTAATTGTACTTCACTTTCCAAACGTAATTGGAGGTTCTTACGAGTGGAACCCTGCATGAATCTCGTAAATAGCCACAACGCGTGGCTTAATGTACGAAAGCGGCATCTTATGCCGAACAGAATCGGTTTAAGTAATACAGTATGTCAATTGGGTCGGATTCATCGAAGTAGTGGCTCTTAAGTGTTCTTTCCATACTTCGGGTGTTTTCGTACATATTTTGATCAACTTGGTCATCGTACACTGGTGATTTAAAAATTAGCCGGTATGTACGTAATTTCAGCTTTAGTTCTGTCGAGAAAGTTATTATCGCCGGACGTATTCTGACGATGGTAGCGATAGACAGTTTGTCAGTGCGATCTTCGTACGTATAGTAGGTCGGCTCGTTCCCTGCCGTAGGTCGACCTATGTACTTTATTCCATAAATGGTGCGACTTCCAGCGGGTTGTAAGATTGCGTCACTGGTCTTGGCCTTACATGCGCCGTGATCTTTTACCCGGTGGAGGATGATAGGCTGGGAATGTTGTAGGAATTTCATTACCATATCACTGGTTTTAGTTGTTATCAATTGTTTAATGAACTCCATTGTCTAGTTCAAGACGGCCGGAAGGTGTTTGATTGTTTAACATAGTTTTTTTAATAAAATGTGGATATAATCCGAGACAGTAAATGTCGTTCAAATGAAGTTGCAGAGGTTCCAATGAACTTCGGAAATAGTATCCTGAAGGGCGAGGTTTTGGTGGGTTAGGGTGATTAAGTTTTGACGCTGGGTTGCGACCGAATATTTCAATTTATAGATAGTTGAATCCATTGATAAGTGTTCCTTAGTTGATTATTCATCAATGGAACGGGTGGTTTTTGCGACTTCATTGATCTATTCTTCAAATTTTGGTAGCCATTCAAGGCCATTGGTAGTGTGAAGGTCCTTTTTGTAGTAAACAGACGTATCCAGCAGATGGGGTCCAATTTAAGAAAGTCTAGTTAGATGTGTAGTATCCAGTGCATTCATTTCTGCTATTGGTAAGTGAGTCCATTCGGAATTGTTCTTGGTCGAATGGTTCACTGTGGACCAATGGATGGTATTGGTTATCAAGTAAGGTGAGGATAATGTTGGCGTTATGAACGTCAGGAAAAAAGTACAGTGAGTTGTTTGGAACAGCAATGTGGCGCGAGATCGGTTAATGTTATGAGCTTCCGATTTTTTGACATTCGGGTTCGCAAAATGTACTCGGCCTGTCTCAGAATTGGAATAATCCTGGTGAGTCACGTAAGAAAAGAGATTGTACGCTGTAGTTAATGCGTCGTAGGAAAGAGATGCAGTGCGATGGGGGCTTGCTTCCACTTGAGCTTCGAAAAAGACCGGGAGAACTAACAAGGGGGTCAATGGAGTCACGAGCGGCATACGAAAAAGGTGATCCAGTGTTGAATCTGCGGTTTGGACGGAGATCGCCACCTTGAGCATGAGTCACTGGACCGGTCAGAATGTCAAGTTTGATGTCCATTCTTGTTCGATGTCGGTATGCTTGTAATTTGAATACATGTTGATATAACAAATCCGTGGGTGATTTGTTGGTAAGGTGAAGGCGTTGATTTTAGAAGGATTCTATAAAACGGTGCTTAGGTGAAGCGATGGATGATGGGGATGAAAAACCCCAAGTTTATTCGGCAAGCCGCTTTGTTTCGTATGTGTATATGAAACGGCCGGCGATGAATAAACTGTACTGTCAAGCTGTAATACGTGGTGTATAAACTAATACCAAAACAGACGTAATCAAGAACTAGCCTCGTAGCTTAGTGGTCGGGAGACCCTATGGTCACCGAGTGGTTGCCAGTTCAATCTCCGGCGGGTGTACCTAGGAACGGGGCCCGTGTCGCGCAGGGTAGCGCCGGTATCGCCCTTTGTGCGATGCCGCTTTTTTGACCTTTGTGGCCCGACATGTGGCAAGTTTTGATTGGCTTAGCGGCCCCGGGAACGAGGTTATGTTTTTTCGGTACAGTTGAGAGTGAATGGGCGTTTCCTGTTGGTTATTTCTCGGTCGGGTCACAGCCGTGCTGGGAGAGCAGTAAAAAGTGTTGTGGAACTAGTAACTAGTAGGAAAGAGAAGGGCGAACAGTACGTGTCTTTAACGAAGAGGGGCAGTAACCGCTTCGGTCTTTTGTCTTGTATGCTAAGCTGTCCGTCTTCTCCACGAACAAAGTGTGACCCTCGATCCTTGCTTTAGTAGGGATGCTGTGTGGCCGGCGGTGAGTGCTATAGTGCCATGAGAACTGTATTAATGCTGGGTACAGTGGTATACACTCCACCAATGCAATCGTGTACAGGTGTACGGAATACAGCTGTACCGAGCGGATCATTTGTGATACACTACGGAGAGATCAAAATTCCAGTCGCTGTAATTTTTCATACACTGCTCTCGTACAGCTCGCGGATTACTTTATTGTACAAAAGTATTACGGACGTGTGGAAGGCTAAGTGGGACTCCTAAAAGTATAAGAGTATCACCGAACGCTAGTGGCAGGATGGTCCTGAAGGGTCTGAAAGCGGTAGTCTGCTCAATCCCGGCAAGACGTTCTTTCTACAACTTGTGGCGGATTCGGTACGGGCCGTGAACAATCAGCGGGACGGTGCTGGTATTTCATAATATGAAATACCAGCACTGTCCCCATATTATAGGGCTTGAATAATTTGGCTTCATATTTGTCGTGGCCCACAATAATAGTTGTAATCGGTGTAGACACCTCATGGTACCGAAAAAGACACCCTGTTCCCAGGAGGGCGAAAGAAGGAGGGTGAAAACTACGACTCAAAAGCAGGTGAGATGGCATGTCTCACAGGGGCATGCATGTTTGTAACTATCGATTGGTTCTCTCACTCGGCGAGATGGAGAGGCAGGTACGAGACGGGGGCTGCTTGCACAATAAATTCCGCTTTATCCGTATTGTTCGGCGGCTTATATAGAACGGATTCGGTTACCGATGATTTGTACAACGACTTGGCGTTTGCGTGCTGTTTTTCCCGTTTTTCCCTCTGTCGTTTGCCACGTGGAATTTTCATTCTTCGCTACAAAGGGTCTTTTCTTTTCTCTCGAAAGTTATGGTGTAGAATTTCTTATTCAAACTCAAGCCGTGATAGGCCTGGTCTTAGTATATAAGAGAAGAATAGGGCTTCAAAATAATTTTCAGTACATGAATAAGTTTGCAAGAAAAAAAATCAACGTAAACGTCACGAGAACAGGGGACAAAAATTCTACTGTATACACTTGGGTTCAAACCGACCCAATGCTGCTGCTTATGCACCAGTAGGGCGTTTGACTGTGCGTGTTTGAATAAACGCAGTGCAAAGGGCATGGGGAAGAAATTTAATTAAAATTAATACTGTAAATGAAATAGAGTGGCCCGGCGTGCAATAAACAAAGCGATAGAGCAAATAACCAATTTGGCCTCGTAGCAATAACCAGCCATTTTTGAGCCATAGGAGCAAATAACAGGGTAAGAACTGGTGGTAGCTGATATTGCACTGCGGGGCAGCAAAACATTACATCGGGTTATTGGAACACAAATTGTACTAAACGCTTCAGGTGTTACTCAGTAAAAAAGGTGTCCGTAACCATGAATTAGATATGGTCTGACCATCAATAATTGATGGTCAGCGGCCATTTTAAAGTGTGACGCATAATGTACATTGTTTTAACATTGCTTTGTACATGATCTCGCTCAAAACATTTTCCATAATTCTTCTTTATTTATTTTATTAATAAATCAACAATGCTTTCACATTGTTGCTTTGTACATCAAAAACAGGTCGTCTCTAAAAATTTCTTATTCTGTACTGTAAGGAACTGGTGAATAAGCGAGTTGTCGCATGGGTCTAGGGAATTTATTGCACTGAGGGCAGTTATTGGGACCGAGCGTTAGCGAGGACCCAATAAATGCCCGAACACCCACATATTCTTACATGCTCCATATAATAAAGTTTCTTGTTGCGCCTTATTTATGTTCGGTGAGCAAGTTTGTTGTTGAAATTATCGATCATGAGTGAATAAACATCCAGCATATTAAGTATTATCAGTGGTAGGATGTTCATATGGACAACGTCAATGTCAACTGTGATATTGTCGATTGTTGATGGAGTTTCGAGTATAAATCGGACAGTACCAGTGACTGATAAACCTTTTCGCCGAACCGGAATGAGAACTGTGCATACTGCAGGTTGATATCCGTAATGTTGAATTGATTGTTGATATTCCCGACAGATTTTTTTCCAATTATACTACGGGGAGCTCCCGAATCAACGTAGAGCGAGGGTCCTCGATATTCCGGAATGAAACCATTGTTATTTATTGGTAGATCCGTTATATTCACGTTGTTCTAGTTTATGATCAAAGGATTATAGTCGTCTTTCCTGTTAGCTTCATCACCAAAATAGGGTGGAGAAGGGAAATAATTATTGGTTGAGCAGTTGAAGGATGGTGAGAAAAGGGTATGGATTATATTAGAGCTAATTATGTTAGTATCCATTTCTTGAATTATATCCATATTACCGTTGGGATCATTTTCACATAATGACATAATTTGAGTACCAAAGGTTTCAAATTCATCGTCATTGCTTATTTCCAGTTTATCGTAGTGAATGTCTTCTGTGGGCGTTTTCGCCATGGTGTCGAATTCGCAGGCTTGAATAACATCAACGAGTATGAAGACTTATTTATAACCGTTTTTAGTAGATTGTTGATGTAGCTTTTAATTGACCGAGGTGGACAACGGTGAGACCAGGACCATGGTGAAAATCCACACTTCTAAAAGTTTGACCTGTTTCTGTTGTTTTGTTGTGTTCTGTTGTATGATGGCGTTATTCGTTGATTTTTGTTTTGATGAGGACTGTAAGTTGAACTATTGTTTGGTTGGGTGTTGTTGTATCTGTTGCTATTTGAGGAGTAAATTATATGGCCAAAAAGCTTGTATGAGTTTTGTCTATATTGTCCGAACAGTGTGAGTGGTAATGTGTGGTTTACCTTGTTAAATCAGCTTCTTGTTTTATTTTTCAAGAGAAATAGAATGGGCTAAGCTCGTTTCGAAACTTTGATAGGTCATATGACCAGAAAGTTCGTTTGCTTTGGGAATCTTAGCCCATTCTAAGGTTGCAACCGCGGTACTTAATGTTTTTAGATTTTGAATGTCGTTACTGTAGATATGAACGAAATGTGGGTCCAGTATATCTATGTACGCACAGAGCTCTTGTAGATCAATACTGTAGTCTGATATTTCATGTTCGCACGTGACTGATACCAAAGCGGGGCTGTCCAATAGTAGTTGAGTCCCCTTTTGACGATGGATTGGATCGTATTCGCCGATGAGCATTGATTTAATTGTCTTATAGTCCCTATATCCCGTGATGTTGTTTGAGGAAACGGTGCGAGAAGGACCCGATAGAATGTTGCTGAAGAATAAAGATTTCTCTGCATCTGATAGATCAAGTTGTTTCTAAAACCTGCTGTAGTCGCGTAGGGCGTTTGTGATACTTAAATCTTATTTTCCACCAAAATTGAGGTCCTTAAAGTGTTAGTTAATCGCTTTCGAGATTTGGACGAGGTCCGCAATTTTAACATGCCTGATTCCATCATCTAAATGTTGGTATATCTACATTCCTGAGTCTTCGTCTTGTCTTAGAGGCCGTTGTCTTCCGAATTGTTGATTGCAAGCGTCACAACGTAAACTCTGTAGATGATATGATGAGTTGAGTGGTTCTGGTTGTTGTTGTGGAGGTCGAGCTGTCTCTGAGTCTGGTTAGGTGCTTTGTGAGATAGAAACTGGTTCTGGCGGTGGTGTTTTCTGTGGTATAGGTTCCGGGGTTGAGGATGATAGTGATGGTGCTAAAGGTAATTTTCTTGGCGTAAGTCGTGATATTGGATCCGTTACTGATGGTAGTGGGCATGGTTCTGAAGGTGGAAGTAGTACCAACGGGTTGTAAGTAATTTGGCGTCGCTTGTCGAATATCTGGGTGATGTCGTAGATGAATAATTCTGATCTGTCCGTTGCGCATGCTAACCAGATGTGTAACATAGTCTTCTATTGGATGATTCGGACGCGTCTAATTTTAATTTCTGTAGGATTTGGTTTCAACGATCTGGAAAGCCGTATAGCTCTGTAACATCATTGAGTAGACCGATACTAGAGAGTGGCATCATAAAATAATCTTCGGTAAAGAGAGATCTATGGTCAGTGCCCGTGAAAAAGAGTTCTTTGAAAATATTTTGAAGATTTATCGGTAGCGGATGTGTGCTTTCTTCTGGGATAGGATAATCCAGAAAGAAAGACCTTGTTATCGTTTTGAATAGGCCAGCTAAAGATAAAGATGTTCGCATGTTTTCGGTGCGACGGATGTATCTTTTATAGCAGGTAATTAATTCTTCTTAGAAGACGCTGTGTTATTGAGGTTATGTCCTTGGTGCGCAGCGGGTACGGATCTTTGTTCTTTTCGGTCTCTAAACTTGTATCTCCTATTCGCTTGGATTGGTGCCTTATTATTCTTCTTGGTCGTAAATGTTGGATGTTGGATGGTCAAGCTGAGTTTTCTTTTCTTTTTTATTGAACGTTTGTTGGCGTAAAGTTGGATTACTTTGATAGTGAGGTGTTAGGTACGGTATGGTAATAGCAATTATCTTGATATTGAGTTCGTATAGCAGGAGAAGAATCCGGATTGTCGGATGCTACTGGTAAAGGAATCTGCTTTGTACAAAGACAATGACAACCAGCGTCTGAGTAGATGTATAGAGACACCTGTGAGTGGGTTGGTGCAAATGTGAGGGTGTGGTGTGAGTGGGTTGGTGCAAATGTGAGGGTATGGTGTGAGTAGGTGTACCATGTGTAGGTGCAGTCTGTGGTGTGAGCAGGTGTATGACTTGTAGGTGGAGTCTGTGGTGTGGTCCACAGTTGATTATCGAGTGGGACGGCTGAGCAGAAAAGGAAAGTGACGACTGAAACAATACAGTGATTAGTCAGTGGGTCGGTCGATCGCGAGGAAATAAAGAAACCACATGGTTGACTTCTTGACGAGGGTGACTACACCTTTGGTTGGCAACAATATTAAGATCAATTTAAATATTGAAACTAAAAATTGGCGGAGTAGGAAGGAGAAAATAGAACGGTGCAAGTGACGTTCTCATAGAAACATGAGAGCATTAAATCTGAATAAGAGACAGTAGGTCTTGGATGTCGGAAGCTTGTAGTTGCATGTGTCATAATCTGGTTGGTCAAAAAAATATGCTATGAGATATCCAAATTATTTATCTTGACTAGTCATGAATGGAATCGTTTGTATTTATACGTTACACGTGTAGTGTAGAAATTCAATAAAGCTACTTGTCAGCTAATCATTAGTAGATTAACACCAGCAATTACATCGCATCGTGTATACAATTGCTCAGACATTCGAGTCGATGTCTAAATGACATAAAGCAGTCAAAACTTGCCTCTGATGGTAAGTTGTTGAGATTCAGGATGTACTTTGCCTGCTTGTTGATGAATACACTACTTTCCAGTAATTATCTATACCTGCGAACACGATGGGTGCTGTGCTCCGTGGTGAACAACCAAAATTTCTTTCAGTTGGCTTGCTGAAAGTTTCGAATCCCTTATCTCCAATACCCTTTGAATCATCTACATAAAGTCTATCATACCCTCAAGATTTCCGGAAGCATTAAGCTTAACGTGAATTCATAGGTCGCCCGTGGTTGAATTCATGTTTTAATCTTCCTCTCTATTTCCAGTCAGGTGCGAGATAAATTTCCCCGACCAGAAGTAACCAGCGTCCACCAAACTATGTAATGGTTTCTACAGTTTCAGTACCTGTTAGTCCTCTAATCCAAGTAGTTTTTTTTTTACGTATACATCCCTAGTAAGACTCTTATTGGATATATTCTTGTGAAACCTCTTGAGTCCAGATGTTGAAACGTCTCAAGACTGCTATAGAAAGTATCTTCCCTATCGATTTTTGTCACAGGTTTGTGAATTGTGGATGAGGGATTCATTATCCTCATCCAGGTGACCCTGAAATAGAAATATAGCCTTGTATTTTTGTTCAGTCGTGCCGACATTTCTTACTGCCATTACAAATCTTCAACCGAGTCGGTTGAGGATGGTAGAGAAGATCAGAATTGAAAAACATCCCTGTTGATTAAGTCTATCTATCTAGTGTCTCATGTATTCTAAAATCTCTTCTGTATCACACCTAGGATCATGCAATTCAAGAGTACCTATTACATTTGTGTGACTGATTCAATGGCTGTGGGACCCTGAACGAAGTGGTTCATGTAATTATCTATTCATATGAACCATGAAAGTTTTACTGCTGTAATATATTGAAGGATTTAGTTGTTTCTCCATCATATACCCATAGAAGTCTTTTATTTATGCGTTCTACCTTGAACAGCACTTCCACCTTCTTGAGTGCCCCCTTTATACCCTGACGTGATCTCCAATAACTAATCTAAAATTGGTGGCTGGTGTTAGCTTATATTCTAGAGCCCTTCTGATTCTATCCTCCGCTCGTATCGGAGACATCTCCATCTGAGCGCTAGTGCTCGCATTCATTAAGCCTGTGTCGGGAGGTTCTGATTGGTTAGAGGAAAATACCGCGGATCCCATATACTAATAATGATGGAGATAGACTAGAAGATTCTGCTGTATCCTTCGTCGCCTTATTCCTATATGCCGTTGTACATGACCGCCTACCTCAACGACGACGCCCAATCATACATCATTTGTTTCACTTCCATCACTTTCTTTCTCAACAATGACGCCAGATCATCCATCATTACTTCCACCCCCGTACCCTGCTTTCCCAATAACTGAGAAGTAATTTGACGCATATTCGGATATGACCATTTTTCGTGTTTTTGGTTCAAACATTTAAAGAAGCATCGAACAGGGATCTTACTAAATATATCCTTCTGCATTCAACTTTACTGTGAGTAAACTGTTCGATACAATTTTTAACTTAATCCATTCAATTTTCAATTTTCGGTCCCTAATCTGTGTTCAACCAGTTGTCGTCACCAAAAATGTCCTCTGTAACATCTGACTTATCATCGTCAACGGAAGCCGAAATCACCCGATTCCTTCTCTTCACTTTCTCAAAGAGTTTAGAATCAAATATATTCAAGGTTAAGATCAACTACAAGAATTTAGACCTTCAAGGATATCTAAAGTGGGTTCGATCAAGTGATGACGCAACATGCGAACATATTACAAAAAGATTTGAAGATAAAGCGGAAAACAGAAAAAGACGTTGAATTGTTCCGTATTCAAGTCGGCTAGAGTTGATGGTGATAAGGTTTTTGCAGAAATGGGGACGCAGCATATCAGTCAAATTTCTCGTGCAGCCCTTGCTATCCACACACTCGCATGCTGAGATGGCCGAATACTCGAAATGTTCAACAACTTATTGGACAGAATGAAGACATCAACAGGCTTCTTGGTCGGTCCAACATTATTTCACATGGTCATCCAATCAAAATCCAAACGTCCAAGAAAGAATCCATTCACCATGTAAACGAAATCAACGTTTGAGTGTATGCTGTACTTCCATAGTGTTGCTCTTCTACCGAATCTTCTTGCGGGCTACAAAACAATAAATTGGTGGCCATTAAGCACTTCACCGGTACGAGGATTGGGTTTGTCTGTAAAACACTTTTCAAAGCTTGGGATGGACTTGCAAGATCATTGAACATATCACTGGTTAGTACAATGTTTTCTCCGTATATGTACTACGACTAAACAACATCAAATTTCGTACCAATTTCGTCCAGGATTAATGGTTTCTCCCTTTTAACTCAACATGATGCATTCACAGAAGATTATTTCCACGTCATTGAACAAGATTTAGTATGCCCTATAGCTTGAAACTGCAACAAACAAGAGTATCAGGCCTACCGATACATCACAACAGATGTTTTTACAAGAATGCGAGAAATCCTCGTCAACGTTTCGATGTACGAACCGGATTTCAATATGAAAACAGCCCTGTTTATTCCACCATTCATCTGCAAAGAAGACAGTTCAGAACTCCCGCAATTCTTTGCAACCATCCCAGAATCCGTCTCAACAGCCTTGAACATCGACTTTCCAGAGGTTGACACATCAGCGGTAATCGAAGTGCCTGACAATGTAATTGAGACGTTACAGTCTAATCCATCATCAACACCTTCAACAATTAAACCTTCTGCAACACTGGAGATAAAAGAAACAGCAGGTACAGAAAATCGAGGAAGAACTTCATCTTTAAAGATTTGGGACGGATACCAAAAAAAATAAAAGTAACTGGTAATGTTACTGATCCAGCGGTGCATTCACAACCACAGTCAGATAATTCCAAGGATGAAGCGACCGTGAAAGATGAAGATGAGCTTGAACCAGCAACTTCCAACAACCTGTCACAAGCTGGACAACATGCTTTGGACGAGTTGAGGAAATCAATGGAGAAATCATATTCTTGCTACGACTGCGGGTTCCAGGATCTTGTGGATTTTCATCAGGACCTCGACGGTGAGTACATTAAACAGAAGGCTGATCTAATTCTCACTGACCCTCCGTACAACACGAGGTACGATCAAGAAAGTGCAAACTCAGATCACGATCAATTCAATCATGAAGACATGGCACATTTAATGACCTTCTGTCGAATGGTTATGTCCAACGGGAGTCATTTCCACATTTTTGGCTCCGCATTGCAGTTTTCAAGTTGGGTTGGCCTCTTCCAGTCACCAGAATTTGGAAAATATGTCAAGGTAAACGAAGCAGATGACACTGATGATGACTATGACGAAGATGAAATAGAAGGAGCAGTGTTCACAGTGGAATAAATTCCACTACATTACACAACGCAAAGAGGTTACTATAATTAGGATTCCAGGTTAAAAAGATTGTCTCATCTCTCTGTAGTGAAACAAGCAGTGCATCTCTGGAAGAATGGTATGGTTTTTAAACATTCCATGGAGAAAATTAACTGCACACGTTCAGGGACAATCCACAGTGTTCATGCAGGGACTTGTAATGAAATGAAAAACATTCCCAAAGTCCCTAACAGCGAAAAAAAATCTACCTACCGTCACACCCTAAAAAAATGGGTCCACCGGAAATACTCCGAACGGAGCAAAAATCAAGACAATGGATGATGGATCTCATCGAGAAGTTTACATAACCAGGCGATTTGGTTGTGTATCCTTGCGCCGGTACATTTTCTGTGGCAATGGCATGTATTCTTCTGCTTAAGCACAGAAACTTTGTTGGTTGTGATAACGATGATAAATGTTTAGAGCTTGCCAAGAATCCCTTGGTTGTACTCTTCGCTCGTGAATTACTGAACCCCAATTCATATATTGACGGTACGGATCAAGACAGTCTTCATGCCACAGTATTACTAAGAGAATTGGATGGAATTGAGGTCAAAAGAAGAATGGACGTATGGGATATTCCCCCTGGAGTTCCCATGGTTCACAGTTTCCTAAAATATCTGCGCCACTTTATTTACAGTTCTTCGGGGATCCTAAACTATACAACAACAGTACCGCACTACAGTGGAATAATTGTAAAATGTCATGGAAGCTCGCTCTTGATGAAATAACAAAAGAGGCGTTGCGTGCAATGAAATTCGGTGCTTTGGAACTGACAGTTCATCCATCAATGATCAAGCCCGAAAAGGCTGGTTTAGGGGTT